>CM077033.1:12163634-12393670 GCA_039090855.1 Macrothele yani
ACTCATACATGGCACAAACAGAGGATTGAAATTGATTTACAAAATGTGTCTTCTAATTCGGAAACAAATGATTAATAAAAAGTTTAGTATTTTCTTCTCGAAACATTTCTTCTATATATATTTTTGAAAAACGTATTTTTTACTTTTTCCGTCGTTCTATATAGACTTCCTAAAAGCTTGGCGTTTTGCTAAGTAATGTTTTGTCTAGTCATCGCAGTGCTCATTGAAATATTATTTATTTTGAACCTCCCCCTTGTATGTCTTTATAGTTTCGTAGCTATGACAGTAATTTTGGGTCCAAATTGTCCTGAGGACATTATTATCATTTCCTAAGTTTTCAAATTGTAGCAGCAGAAAATTAGTAAAATGTGGGAGATGTTAATCTAGATCCTTCATATCATACCGAATTATAAAAAATGCATACAGGCTGCCTAAGTGGGAAGTCTTCTGTGCGATAAAGTTCTTTCCCCGTGGCAGGAAAATATATTGATCACATGAGGAATCTTGCCCTCACGAGAAGAAAAGTAAAACTTGTAGGCTTTTGTTACCGGTAAATGATCTCAATCACAAAAAGTGTGGAAATCGTGAGGGAAAATGTAAAAACTAGTGCCCAGACTTTTTATGACTTTTGCATTTTTTTTTTTTTTTGCATTTTTAGGGCTTTTTGCCTCTTTAATGCATGTTTTACTACTATGTACTTTCTTTCTTTTTATGTACAGTTTACAAACGGCTGAGGCATTTCTTCACCCCTTGAGACATTGGGAAGGTCATACGTAGTTGATTGTGCTGATGAGACTTTTAAGCTGTGTGTCCTCCTCAAAAGGAAGCAGATGTCTGACGGCCTCAAAAGAGCCGCTGGATTTGGACACTTCCCAGACAACCCCCGAGTCGCAAAGATGGGAAAGAAAGAGATATCAGATCGGCGCTTGGATGTGAGCGATTCGGCTTGTGTACCTTAGGAGGTCTTTCGTCCCTGTAGCAACGCCTGCACCCCTCTTCCACATATACTCAACCGTCTTCCTCAGAAAGTGAAAAGATTTACCCCAAGAGACACAAAGCTCAAATTATAGGAAGCTTTAAGTGGGATTAGGTGTAACTCTACACAGGTACATCTGAGAGTAATCCTCAATTTGTTGGGTCTTCAGAATGGAAGGAAATGTAATCGAAATATTTGTGCCTAAGAATTTTGGAAACTGTTCGTGAAAGGGTTAGGTGGGATGTTTTTCCACCCCCCTCCTGGTACGAGACAGAACCTGTTCTGAGTGGTAAAGCATCTGAAATTGTATGGAAGCTGTTAGTAAGCACTATAGTAATTATTTTCAGTTTGAAAAGAAAAGTAGCATTTTATTTTTCAAAATGCCTAAGAGCAAACTATCTCAATCTTCTTTTTACGCAAGTTTGTTTCGGAGTTCGGAGAAAATTTTCTTTCTACTGATGGAGTAATTCTACTTTCCAAACTATGTGAAACTAAAGTTGCAGCACAAAAGCGATTTACCATCATGCAGCATATTGGACGAGAAAAGCATATTCGAGCTGTTGAACTTGCAAAGAAAAAGTCGCAGGCATCTCAATGTTTGCTTATAGAAAGCTGGTCATCGACACCATCCAAGAAGTCACTGTTTTATAAAGAATCGTGTGAAGTTTTCGTTTCTGCGAATATTCCACTGGAAAGGTTAAATCATCCTACCTTTCACCATTTTTGGGGAAAACACACTAGTCATGTCATACTTGACGAGCCTACACTACGAAAAACCTACATACGTGAGTGTACACCAAAACAATGCACAAAATTCGAGACAGTGTAAAAGGGAAAACATATTTGTGTCTGTTGATGAAACGAATGACGCTCAGTGTCGTCCTGTTTCCAACGTTATAATAGGGACACCGGAGTCAGCAAAATATTTTTGCTGAATACGAAGATTAGGAAAAATTAATCACTCAACGCTCTGTCAATTATTTGACAAATCCTTATTTCTTTTATGGCCTGGTGGTATACAACATGACGATATCCTTCTGTTTTTGATTGATGCTTCCCCGTATATGGTTAAATCAGGAAAATCAATTAAAGGATTTTATCCGCAAGTTGGTTCATGTCACTTGCCTGGCCCATCCTTTACATTGCACTGCCGAAGATATCCGTGCAAATTATCCTAATATTGATCGACTCGTATCCAATGTTTAAAAAAAATATTCCTAAAAGCACAATATTGCATAAACATTTTTTAAATCTCACGTTCCCTAGCCTAGCCTTACCACCACAGTCAGTAATAACAAGTTGGGGGACATGATTAAATGCTTGCATATATTGCAGTGACAATTTCCAGCCTGTGATGTCTATAGTAAATGGTAAATGGTTTTCAAACTGGTGATACCACTTCAATTTAAATTGCCCAACACCTGTTCTCGGAAGATAAAACAGAACGAAATGTAGCACACATTAACCCCAACTTCGGCATTATGGTCTCAACGATTACGTTTTTAGAAAAACAGGGTATGGAACTCATAGATACAATTAGTTAAATTGAAAAAGCAAGCCAAGTTCTAAAAGGAGCCAAATTCAAAGTTGGACAACCTATCTTTGCAAAATTAAGCAATGTTCTGGAAAAGTACGTTGGATTCCAGACTTTGGAGAAAATCTCATATACACTGGCGTGCAAAAATTAAGGACAAGACGGTTTTTCGAATGTAACGTCGAGCAGAAGTGTTTTACATCGACTCAAATCATACCATATGATCCCCAAGATGTATGAATATGGGACAAGTGAGCAAAACCGTCCAAACAAGGAATCCAAAGTATACAAAGGCACTTTATTGAAAAGGTAGCTTCGAGCACAACTGGACAGAAAACAGAAACGTCCATGTGACAGGCGGCTCCCAAGAAAAATCCTGTCTTTAGTAGAAGATATGATCACCCCTGACTACGTTGCATTATTTACAACGTCTGTCCATGCTGAGGACAAGGTTGTCAAGGAGCTGTTGAGCCATCGCAGCCCATTCCTCTTGCAGCGCCAATCGCAGCTGCGGAATCGTTGTTGGCGACTGGTGACGTGCTGCCAAGCGTCTCCCGAGAAGGTCTCGAACGTGTTCGATTGGATTTAAGTCCGGGGACCTTGCTGGCCAATCCATGCGTTGATTATCTTTACACTCCAACAGCTCTGCGACAACCACTGTACGGTGAGGTGTAGCGTTGCCGTTCATGAAGAGAACTTAGGGCCCACATCACCTCTAAAGAGACCCACGTGAGGCAGGAGAACCTCGGAACAATAGCGGTCAAGAGTGACTGAACCTCCTTGGGAAATGTGGAGGTTAGTACGGCTGCCAAGCATGATACCGATCCAAACGAGAACGCCGCGACCTCCAAACCGGTCCCTTTTCGATGATGTTGTAGGTGTGATTGCGTGTTCCCTGCTCGCCCCAGATGTGTATACGTCCAGAATTGCTCGTCAGACTAAATCGGCTCTCATCCGTAAAGAAAACTCGACCCCCATTGCTAATCTGTCTAGTTCTTGTGTTCCTGGTACCACATAAACCGCCGTATCGGACGAGAAGGCGGTAATGACACATACCGTACTGGTCGACGTGCAAATAGACCACTTTTGTGCATCATCCTGGCCACGGTAAAACGCGATAACGGACGTCCAGTTGTCTGTTGCATGCGCCTTGCGATTTCTCCCGCTGTCTGCTGTCTGTCTCTTCACGCCTGTAGGAAAATATACCAGTCGTCCGCCGCCGAGGTTGCTAGTGGACGACCAGTGCTAAACTTTTGGACAGCGTTTCCTGTCATTTTAAATGCTCTCCAAGCTCGTGAAATTATGCTGTGAGCGATTCCGAACTCCTCGGACACACTAGTCACACTTCGACCTTCTTCCAGCTTCCCAATGTCGCGACCTCTGGTAAAGTCATTCAGATGTCGTCTACTGGATTGGACGTTGGTCATATCATACGGTGGCAGCAAGTTAACGTCGTTCAAACCGATGTACCCCGTGCAATAACTTACACCGAATTGCTGAGCGTACGACGCCCGTGTGTTTTATACCCTACCGACACTACCCTCGCCTACGTCATGCGGCATATATGCGCATGCCCTACCGTACCGGACCCTAGTCTATTTCCTCAGTGGTCTTTCGGTCCGTTCTGCCCGCTTGTTCCGCTGGTATGCTAATTTCTCTTCTTCGTCCTGAATTTTTGCACAGCAGTGTATATTAACTGCAGAAACATACAATTTTGAAATAAAAGAACTGCTCTGAAGCTGTTTTTTTTTCAATTATGCCCCTGCTACACCCGTTGACGTTGAGAGAAGTTTCTTGAGATACAAAAACCTACTTACAGATAATGGTCGTTCATTTACCTTCGACAACATTAAGATGCATCTTATAATTTAGTGCAATTATGATGCACTTACATTAAGAAACGTCCAGAAACGTCCATGTGTTCAGTCGTCAAGCAAATAAAATTCATGTGGGATTGGTATGTACCGTTTTCTCTTTTTCTTATGCAGTTCCTAGTTATTTTTTTCTATACATTTCTTAAGACAATATAACAATTTTCAAATATTTTAAGACAATATAACAATTTTGGCAAAATGTACTGAAATACCCTATTCTAGGAAGGTTTTCTATTAAAAATTTTAAGAGCATTTTTTTTTATTTTAAAGGCATTTTCTGCTACTTTTAAAAGCATTTATAAGGAATTTACGGTCGTCAAAGTCCGGGAACTAGTAATGACTTCGTTGTACATTCTATGATATTTCGGTCGCAGCTCGATTAAAGAACAATAATACAGCTAATATACATATGGAAATCGATGCAAACTAGGAAAGGAACAGATGACATCACATGCTTATCAGCATATTTTTAGACATAAATTACACTGGCGAGCAAAAATAAAGGGCGAGACGGTTTTTCGAATGTAACGTCGTTCAGAGGTGCTCCACATCGACTTAAATCATAGAATAAGATCCCCAAAATGTAAGAATATGGGACAAGGAAGCAAAACCGTCCAAACAAGGAATCCAAAGAATACAAAGGCACTTTATTGAAAAGGTAGCTTCGAGCACAACTGGACAAAAATCAGAAACGTCCATGTGACAGGCGGCTGCCAAGAAAAATCCAGTCTTTAGTAGGGGATATGATCACCCTTGACTGCGTTGCATTATTTACAACGTCTGTCCATGCTGAGGACGAGGTTGTCAAGGAGCTGTTGAGGCATCGAGGCCCATGACTCTTGCAGCGCGGAATGCAGCTGCGGAATCGTTGCTGGCGGCACGTGACGTGCTTCCAAGCGTCTCCCGGGAAGGTCTCACACGTGTTCTATTGGATTTAGGTCCGGGGACTTTGCAGGCCATTCCATGTGTTGAATACCTTCACTTTCCAACAGCTCTGCGACAGCCACTGTACGATAAGATGTAGCGTTGTCGTCCATGAAGAGGGACTCAGGACCCACAACATCTCTAAACAGACGCACGTGAGGCAAGAGAACCTCGGTACAATAGCGGATATTACACGAACAGAATGAAATTAAGTAAAACCACCAGTGTATGTTACACGAACAGAATGAAATTAAGTAAAACCACTTTTTAGCACGTCTTTTTGTAAAAAAAGATAGTGCTTATGTTATCGGTTTGTCTGTCCGTCTGTACCCACGATATCTGTGCAATTATTTGTCCGATTTGAAAAATGCATTTTGCATTGGGAAGCTTGAAATATGCGAATGATGATCCTTCATTTCGGTTTTTTTTTACGATGCACAATTTCGCCGCTAGAGGGCGTATACGCCGATGATGTCGAATTCAAAAGTACATTTTATTCCACACATTCGCTTCTAAACATCCGATTGAAAAAAATATTTTATCATTCGATTTCATTTATGTCGAAGAGCATTTTAGATGTAGTTCCTTTTTTCAAATTACGCATAGATTTTACGCTAGAGGGCGTAAAAGTAAATTACATCTTTCCCGATAACTTGCCATCTAAAAACTCCGATTTGAAAACATTTTTCTTCAGCGGATACATCTCCCGATCGAAAATCTTTTGTATATAATTTCTAATATTTGGTAAAGAATACTTAGGCCACCAGCGACGTAAGTGTTAATTTCTACTTCTGAAGTATTTGCGATAAATCTGAGCTTGTAAAATGTCGATTGAGAAAATTCTTTCGTGGAGTGATGCCACTCACATCGATAAACGTTTTCGGAATATTTGCTTCCTAAAGTATTCCACAGTTTCTAGAAATATATATTACTTTTCCCAGTATCTCTACTTCTAAGAGTCTGATTTTTAAAATTTATTCTTTTGTTGGATAGTGTTTTCCGTGTGACATGTTGTTCATATAATTTCAAAATTTACAAGTAATTCATAGACTTTCCGCTTTTGGGCGTAGCGGTATATTCCGTTTCCCTATGTATCTGCTTCTAAATCTCCGAATTGAAAAATTCTTTTTGCACCGGATACAGCTCCTGATGGGAAATCGTTTGCACATAAATTCTAATTTTTGTAAAAAAAATGGTTTGCCACCAGGGGACGTAAATCTTAATTTCCGCTTCTGATGTATTTGCAGCAAAATATGAGCTTCTAAATTCTCGATTGAAAAAAAAGTCGTTTGTTGACCGATGCTACTCATTTCGACAAACCTTTTAGGAACATCTATTTCTGGAAATAATGCATGATTTTTACACCAGTGGGTGTAGATGAATATCTTACTTTTGGTCAATATCTGTACTTCTAAGAGTCCAATTTGAAAAATTTCTTCTTTGTTGGATGGTGTTTCCGATGCGAAATGTGTTTCCTATAAATTCAAACTTTTCAAGTAAATCATAAATTTTCAGCTAAGGACGCAATGGTAATTTGCGTTTTCTGCGCTATTTCGGCTCCTAAAACTCCAATTTGAAAGATTCTTCTGTAGCGCATACAAGACCTGATGGAAAATATTTTTCACATAATTTCTAATGTTTGGTAAAGAATGGTTTGGCCACCAGGTGTTATAGATGTTACGTTCTGCTTCTTATGTATTTGAAGCAAAATCTGGAGCTCCTTAAAACTCGACTAAACTTTTTTCTTGGACCGGTACCGCTCATATGGATAAACCTTTTGTGAATACTTTCTTCCTAAAATAATGCATGAGTTTCCCACCAGGTGACGTAAAGTCACATCTTATTTTTGTCGATATCTCTGTTTCTAAGAGTTCTTCAGCTCACGATTCCGTTTACAGCAATATCTGAGGGATTAAAAACCCGAGAGAAGAACTACTCTCTTCCGTCAGATAATATTGTTTTCCATAGCGGTTCCATTGATTTTGAATAGCTTCGAAAAATTTAATTTGCATCAGAACGGATTCAAAAGACGCCCTTATTACACCCGAAAATCTGGTGCCATCATTCTTGTTTAAAAGTACATTAGGTTAAATGCCTCGCCGTCAAATCCCACTCATGGCAATTAACTTTCTGTAGGATTTGTCTGCAGACAGTTTGTACCTGATATTGCATAACAACTGTGATTCCTGTTTGCGGGCAACTGGTCTGTAGATGTATACATATCATGATGGACATTAAATCGATCGATGAGAAACCGTAGATGATTACAGCTACGTCCACGACATCTCGACGTTCAGCCGTGCGTAAATGGGGAGCGTTATTTTGCTCAAACTTATCGACAAATCACTCAGTAATAACGAGATAATCTAATTGTTATTCCATCTTTCTGTAATTACTTCAACACACCGGTGATTCCACAAAATATTTAATTCATCAGAGTCTCAGTTAAAACATAGTATTTACAAATTAAAATCTCATTAGATCTTCCGGCCTTACATTAAGTCCATCATCAGATGAAAGTCTGTAGAAATTTTTAAGGAACTAAGGTATATATATATGTCACTGATCAAGTCCAAGTGTGACGTAATGTCCTGAGCAGATCAGATGTGCGAAGAGACAACCCCTAGTTGCCAGTACTAACTTTTTCTACTTAGCACTCTCCTCCCTCCCTCCTCCTCTTCCCGTCGTCATTGCAAGCAGTATCACCAAATTTATGGATATATAAGCTTCTGCGAATAATGTCTGGAATTTTGTTAACGGGGTAGCCAAGATTGTAGTTTTTGCCCAGGTAGGGAACTTAGTACAATTACTTGATAGTTGGGCGAGTGCCGTAGATTGTGAACCAGTTTTTAAACAATATTTATGCTCTGAAATCCTGGTCTTAATGGACCTCATAGTGGAGCCTATGAATACTCTGTCAGCAGTATATTCATCAGTTGATTTCAGAAGGACGGGGTATATTCCATATCTACAATACATTTTGACTGCATCCCTGTCATTATTGATTATAGAAAGAGCATTTTTTGGTACGGATCACGAAATCCCATATATTACGTCAACTGTCTTTTAAGAAGTTAACAATTTCAGTTACGTAGTCCACTGATCCGACAAAAGGATTTTGAGATCTTTCACAAAGTAAGGTAGTGAAATACCTCACTACCTAAAGGAACGCCCGTGGATTTTGCAAATAATAGGAGTAGTAGTAAGGGACATATCCATGGAATATACTTTCTTGTCAATCTAAACCTGGACGTTGTCTGAGAAATATGATATTTCCCTGTTTAGCTTTTACTGCAGATATTGTGTTGCGAATTTTTAGATTTTCTCAAAACTCACCTTTTTGCCGCGATAAAAACACCATCTAATTCTACTTAAAATTGTGTTTTTGATTTTTAAAATTTTTGGAGAAATACTTTCTAATATAGTGTTGCATCCAAAATACTATGCATTCTGAAATAATGAAAAGAAATTGAGCTTGAAAGATATCCAATTGCTTCGGAAGACTGCAGCAGCTGAGAAATGATTTTACGAACAAATATTCGAAATTATTAAGGAACATAAGTTATACATAATATTAGCAACTGTTAACCTGCTGTAAAAGAAATCAAGAAACCATCAACCTAAAAATTATTTGTGTTTCATTACATATTTATATAAAAATATGTATTTTGACATTTTACTGTTTCTGGTTTCATGAAATCTTTCAGGTGTTCTTGTATACCAAATTAAAAAATGTTTGATAATGATATGGAAGATAGTATTAAATAAATAATTTTTAGAAGCTATACAAATTCGCAAATAACTCTGGAAAATGAGTAAAAGGAGATGTACTGTTGTTTTGATATACATGGGTGAGTCACTGTATTGTGACCACCAGATAATATCCAGAGTGACCGCCGGGTGCGACGCGGACAACACCTACAGGGGCTGGGAGTGACTCAATAAGGCGCTGGAAGTTGTTCGCAGGTATGAGGAGCAATGATTACTGCAGTGCAACTGACACCAGCTGGAGAGTGCGTGGTGGAGGATACATAGATCGAACAACACGATCGAGGAGGTCCTCAAAATGCTCAACTGGGTTTAACCCTTTTACCGGTTGGAACAAATTAAATCGGGGTTAGCATAACGGATTGTACTCAGATCTAACGAATATATTAGCTGCCTAAGAAGTGGGTAGAACACTGCTGAAAGGAGTGAATCTGCGCATCAGAAAGTGTTGTTTCTCCTTAGCTTTGTTGGTCAAAGTAGTTAATTAGGAAAATGATTGACAGTAATCCTTTCTGACTGAGCAGGAAGTGCTATAACAACAGCGACGAACCTAAGAAAGGAGAGAGTCGATATGCTAGTCACTTGTCGCTGTCTGATGGCACAATGTCCGTGCCAGGGGGAGTAGACACTGACACCATGACTCTAATCGGGAACAAGCTGTTTTCCTTCATTCCGTAGGTCATGCAGTAGACAAGAAGACAGTGCTTATCACCAGTAGTAGGTTTATGGTCGGTGCTAGTGAGATGAAAAGTAGAAAGGAACTGTTTTGCCGTAGCTTTCGTCAAACCCGACCGCTATATGAACATTTCTGTTTGGGCAGCTCAGTAAATTGGACAACATTTGGTTCCGAAGCATCGGCCGCTTAAATGGTTATATCTGGGGAATTAGGTGTCCAGGGAAATACTTTGAAGTCTTAATCGTACTCTTGCAGCCATTCTCGGATATTTCTATCTGTGTGACACTTCGCATTGTCATGCTGGAAGATCCCATTCGGCCGACCCGGTGGCGCAGTGGTCTAAGCGATGGCTTCTGATCATTCGTCTGTAAGGGGTCCGGGTTCGAATCCCGGTGAGGCATGAATGTTGTGTTTGTCTTACGGCACTGGTTCTCTCCCTTCCCTGGAACCAGTGACTCTAAATTATTGACGGGCGACTGCTTATAGCCCATTGAGTTACTCACAGTGGTCGTTAAACCTCCAATCAAAAAGAAAAAAAAAGATCACATTCGCGCCAGAGAAGGCAATCAGAGACAGACAGCATGTGTGGATGTACGTGGTCTGCAGGGATGGAATCATAACGAATGCAGTCCATAGTATTTTCCACGGGTATGAGTGGACACAGGGAATACCACGAAAACCTTCCACAGACTATAACGCTGCCCGCACCAGCTTGTGTTTTTCCCGAAATGGTTGAAGAGTGCTTGTTCTGCGATGTTTCTTGCCTTATACCCCAACTTCCATCCGTTCGATAAGCAGAAAATGTGACTCATCGGAGAAGCCAATTCTTTGCTAATCAGCGGCGGTCCAATTCGGATACTTCATTGTAAATGCAAGCTTTTTCTGCCGATGCACCTTCGTTAGCATAGCTGCAGTGACCGTCCGTCTGCATCCCAGTCCCATACGCAGCAGGGTTCGATGAACTCTCGTTGTAGACACACTTCCGCTAGTGCCCTGGTTCATTCGGCCAGTGGGTTGCTCCACTGTACCATGTAGATTGGCCATTACGCACCTTCGAAGCCGACTTTCACCTCTCACCTCAACGCCGCGTGGTGCTCCACAGTTTCCACTTCTCTTAATCGCAATGGTGTAATTTCTGTAATCACGATACACTTCAACCGCAGCAGCACGCTAACAGTTCACAAACTGCGCTGTTTCAGAAATACTGTCACCCTTGTCCCGAAAGCCGATAATCATTCCTTTTTGCAAATTTGATAAATCGCTCCCTTTATCAATGATAGCAACGAGTGACATGTTTTCGGAATTACTACTTAAGACCTTATGTAACCTCCACGTCAGCGCACGACACGTGCCTTCTTTCATTGGCTACGCGCTATTGACGTCAGAAGTAGGAGATGGTCACAATAATATGACTCGATTATGTAATAGTCCCAAGGAGATTTGACTTCACATAATAAAGCGAAATAACGTTTTATATCAAATTATTCGGTAACAAATGTTCAAATTTGTTATCGAATAATTTAATATTATTTTAATAAATTTCCTGATTTTGGGAAATAAATTGAACCATTGCAGTTCGAGAATCAACTTCAATTAAAAACTGTTTAAATAAATGGGTACCTTGTGGCTATCGTATGCTGAGAATATCGCATTTTCTATTTTACATCAATGCAACTTTTTTGCATGCAGTTTCATCCAGAATGTAGCTTTCGTCTGAAGAGAAAGGAAGTAGTAACATCATATCGCTGTCGGTTGCTATTATTGCGGAACTTCAACTGTTGAATAATAAGAACAAAAGCTACTTTTCCATAAATGGAGTTACTGCTGTAAGTGCAATAAGCTTTCTAATTCTAAAAAAACCTCTCCTACTCCTACTTAGAAAAAAACAATCTCCACTCAGGTACACCTGTTGCTTTACATTATGTTTCGAGTTAGCAGCTTGCTTTGCTTCCGTCAATTCTGGAATCAGAATGTAAAATGCAGATCTTGAGGTTTACGTATAGAGATTCTGGAAAAACCAGTTTAAAGCCAATGCTACATCAGCAAGATTTGTTAAAACACGCCAGCTGAAACGAATTCTTAATCAATTCTTGTTGAAAAAAATTACTTAAAATATTCTGACAAATTGTTCTTTCGTTGTGGTTTCCTCCCTCAACATACATTGTTCTTGATGTGATTAAACGACCTTCCGCGGTGCATAAATGATATTATTTTCTATTGATGCTACGTAGCGTTACATCTTTTCCCATTAATTTTTAGAAAAAGTAGAAAATGCCATCACAACGATTTTCATTAAGAGAAAAACTGTGCATTAAAACAGCATTTTATGGGTTACTGAAACCCTGGGATTTGCGAAATTAGTCATATGTTATACAGCTGACAAAAAACCCCATGGAAAAACGCAAATCATCGCATCAGCCCATGGCGCAAATGCCTGCAGGATTTGTCTACAATCACACGTTCATACAGCCAATGGCCATCGTTATTGACTCAGTTAGTCATACACTCCGTATGATCTATGCGTAAGAGTAATATGAACTTGGTGGAAGTCTATCTCCATTCGGTGGTGCACAATTACTGGGAATTGGAAAATGTTTATCTTTTTTTTCAATCTAAAGCTTGCCAAGAAACGTTCCAAAAACTATATGTCAAAGAAACGAAATGCCTAATCTCTGCACATAGTTAGAGAACAGCAAGGAAAAGAGACTGTGAGATATGGCGGCACCTTCCATTCTAATCTACAAATAACAGTACTTACGAATAATTATAAAGTGTACGTATCAGGAATGGATATATCTGGAAAATGTTTCAAAATTATATCCCCGTGGTATTTGTGATACTTTGAATGAATAAGATCTTTGCGTCCCTTTAAGAAAGTTTTCGTAAACCGAAGAATTTGCAGCGATAATAATGCAACCGCGGTATGCTAGTGGTAGCGATAGGTATCCTGAAATGCAGTTCTTCCTTTTCTTTTTCTATCACTCTGCTGTTTAAAGAAATTATGATAGTCCTATGTCCATTTCACATCACAATAGGCAACATATGGGAAACAACTTAAATTATTTGACACCACTAGCTCACTAAACAGTGGTACGCACACGGGCAGATGCACACATGTAAGGTTGGCTAGCATGCTTGGCTCATAAAAGCACACAAGCTTAGTTAATAATGGGTAAAAATAGAAGTACAATATACAGAGTAAAAATACTGATTTCATTGTCCCGTTCCGCCAATATGTCTTGGCTCCACGGGGAATGATTGAGCACCTTGGATTTTATTTTGACATGTTGCGACAATTATCCTGCCTTGAGACGCCGGTTCGGACCATGGCCACCCCCGTGGCCCAGAGACCAGCCCGTGGTGACGTGCTGGCAGGCGACCTAGCGTACCTTATCTGGGTTCCCGCTCTGTCTGGCGGGATAGGTCGTTCATTTATTTAGCATTGACTGGGAGATTCCTTGCCCTCGAACTTTTTTTGGGGGAATAATTTCCCTTTATTATTTTTCAACAAGACCTACACACATCAATTACACTGTTCTCATGCTTAGGACTTACAACATTGAGAGATTTAAAGAGTATTTACATAGTATGTACACTGGAGGGATTTTTGTCTGCTTTCCTACAGACTTCTGCCCTCATTCCTCTTCCGAATCGCTGTCGGTGTGCACGTTTACCTCCTGCGTTTCGGTCCCCGTTTGATTGGGGAAGATGGTATGTTGCTGGAGGGTTAGCCTTTCAACCAAGGCTATTATCCCCTCCTGTTAACGGAGGATTGGATGAGCAGATCCAATCTTCGCGTTCTTTGCACACCTGGGATCAGTGTGTTTCTCCATTCGGCGAAGCCACTGCATTCAAGTACGCAGTGTTCTATGCTTGCCGTTCTGTTTCCACAGGGACAAGTGCAGTTCCTGATGGCAAATCTGCCTAGGTATTCAGGGCTGATGCCATGGCCACTGAGTACTTGATTCAGGAACTTGTTTGTCTGTGCTCGTTTGGTCGAGACCTTCGGAAACACTCTGTGTGTCTTCCGCCCTGTCTCTCCCGTGTCCCATCTGACCTGCCATTCGGTCCTGGTCTGTCGTGCTAATGCTGCGCGAATACTCCTTCGCGGCGTTCTGCATTGCACGTCGACCGTCTCTTTCAGCGTGGCTGCCTTCGCCAGCTGATCTGCCCTTTCATTTCCTAGGGTTCCGACATGGCTTCGTACCCAGTGGAAACTGACTGCCCCATCTCCCTCTGCCCTCAAGAGGGTTTTGATCCTCTGGACGATGGGGTTTCTTCCCCTGAATCTACTCAGAGCCTGCAGTGCTGCCTCACTGTCCGAGTAGAGTTTTATCCTTTCGTCACTACGCCTGGGGAGTGCCCAGGTGAGTGCCTTCTCTATCGCCAGAAGTTCTGCCTGGAAGACAGAAGCGTTCTGCGATAATTTCACGCTTCCTGCAGTGGCTTCGTTCCCATCCGAGAACGCACAGAAGCCTGCCCCCACTTGTCCCTTCAACTTTGAGCCGTCCGTGAACAGCTCATGCCCAACTCCCGTGGGTTTCTCCTTGTCCCACGGTGGGCAAATTTCCTTGGCAGGGTGGATCTGCCAGTCCACGCTTTCCATCTCTATGTCGGAGGCTCGATGTGGCGCATCGAGAAAGTAGGCGTCCTCGCCTGACCTTAGGCAGTGCATTGCTGCCTCCCTTTCCACTACTAGGTCTGCCGGCTCGCACCCCGCCAGCACTTGGAGTGCTAGGGTCGACGTTGTGCGAAAACAACCGGTTATCCCTAGTAGGGCCAACCTTTGGATTTGGTTTATCCCCTTCTTCATTCTGACTGTGGAAGTCCACCAAGCTCCACTTGCATACGTCAGAATTCTTTCAATTCCTCTCTGATAGATGGCCTTCTTGGTTTTGCCCGTTAACCTCATGCCATTCAATCTATTGAGAATCACCGTGCACCTTGTTCTAAGGTGCCTCAGGTGTGGCAGCCCTGATAGACTCTGATCCAGGACCACACCCAAGTACTTCATTTCACGCACCGCCTTGATAGTGCACCCTTGGAATTTGCACTTAGGTGGTGTTTTCATTACTCCACTCTTAGCTATTGCTAGCAGAGTGGTCTTCTCAGGAGCGAAGCATAGTTTGCTTTCTCTGCTCCAATTGTCTAGCACATCCAAGGCGCTATGTGCTTCTCTTTCGATCACGTGTCTCCCTGAGGCGGAGACCACGAGAACGAAATCGTCCGCATAGGCTTGAATTTCCACTGCGGGCCCCAGGTCTAGATTCAGTGCTGCGTCTGCAACTATGTTCCACCAAAGCGGCCCGGAGTTGGATCCTTGCGGACACCCTCTGTGGTACGAACGCGAGGATTGCCCATTCCCCGCTTCGAACTCGACTCTTCTATCAGACAGGTAGCTGCTGATCAGTTTGAACAGGTTCCTTGGACAGCCAAGTTCTTTAAGTCTGGTTAAACCCATTGGCCACCAGACACTGTTGAATGCCCCCCTCACGTCTAGTGAGATGAAGCAGGTGTGGAGCCCCTCCGCTTTGTTCCTCTCTGCCCTCTCTCGGAGGCTGCAAATTGGAGTATGTCAAATCTCCTTAGACAAACTTTAAGGGTAGGTCAGGGACACAAACACAAGTCATTTTTACATAGGAACTTCTGGCCGCAAACGCAAAGGACGACCGCTAGAGGGCTCTTCGACTGTAAATTAACCAAAAGAAAAGGATACCAGATAAAGTGTTCAACACAGGTTTATTGCAATACGCGTTTACAATAGCACAACAACACACGTACAACACAGGTTTACTGGTTCAAGTATGATTAACAACAGTACAATGAAAAGTAGTGCGTAGTATTGCAGTTGCATGTATCGACAACACTTCGTCGGAGAAACAAACCCAGGCTAGAAAATCGGCCTGCACTGCAGCTTCTTGCAGAAACCAAACTGCAGATGCTAGTCGCCGGGGGTAATCTCCAGCTAAGAGTGTCAGGACACGTTAAATGTGGTAAGGGTGTAAGCACTCAATATGCAGAACGCGCAGCACACTGGATTGTGAAACGCCAAGGTTACGAGAAATGGTTCGCGTACTTGTACTTGGGTCGCGTTTCACTTCGCGTATGATCACTTCTTCCGTGACAGGTAAACGCGTTGTTCGGTCTCGACTACAATGGCTGCTTACTTCGCATGACCTTGTTGTACACTGTCGTTGGTGCAAGTTCCCAAATGTCCGATGATGGGGCACCCGCCGATTTGGGTAGCGTTGACGATACAAACGCTGTGCTGCACGGCCATTTCCTTTCGCTTCCCCATAAATTAAATGCATCTCTGCCATCTCCGTACGAGTGTGCTCCTGCAACCTACTTCGGCAACGTCCGCGCCTCGAATGATCCTACTACGCACGTCCCAACTCCCTCGTTTGCAGAGAGCCCCCTCTAGCGGTCGTTCGTTGCGCTTGCGACCAGAAATTGCTATGTAAAAAAGACTTGAGTTTGCATGCCAGACCTACCCTTAAAGTTTGTCTAAGGACTTTTGTCTCATCCTCCATACAAGCATTCACGAAAAAATAATTTCGTTGAAAAAGGCAGTAGAATGTAAATTGCTGCATCTTAGATAAAACTAAAATATTTCGAACTTATGTAGCATCTTTTATAGCAACATACACGCATTCATGGTGATAGTACCAACTTCCGCTATGAGAAACAGAGTGGGATTGGTCCCTTTTCTCTATTTTTATTTTTTATTTTTTCAAGACCGCTTTTTAAATCATAAGAATACAGTAATGAAGCTTAGGTGAAGTACTAAACAAAATTGTATTTGATATGAACATCTTTTTTCGGGCAAATGTTTCCTCTACGTACAGTCAAATATGTTAGTTATCAAGAACAAAAGATTGTTATATGTGATTAATCTTCAATGTTATTCTTAGAAAATGCATTTGATTTCATGCATTTTTAGTTGTACATAAGGTACTAAATACATTTCCATTTGATGGCATTAATTTTCCTACGAAAATTTAATAGTAATCGTGCCTACTTTAATAGTACACCAATCGAACTCATTGAAACAGTATAAGTACTATTGAATTCAGTATTGTTTTATGAATACCGCAAATGCGTCAGGAAAAATCACGTCAGGAAAAATCATTGGAATGGCCAAAAGATTACCCAAATCTAGAAAGCACAAGTCCGACAGGATACCTCAGGAAATCTGAATGCTGAACGATACCGAAGTCGATGTTAATAAATTTCAAATTTAACTCATAAAGTTTTAATTTGGCCGCCCCGGTGGCGCAGTGGTCTAGGGCGCTGGCCTCTGATCATTCGTCCGTAAGGGGTCCGGGTTCGAATCCCGATCAGGCATGGATGTTGTGTTTGTCTCACGGCACTGGCTCTCTCCCTTCCCTGGAACCAGTGACCCTAAATTAGGGACGGGCGACTGCTTATAGCCCATTGAGTTGCTCACGGTGGTCGTTAAACCTCCAATAAAAAAAAAAAAAAAAGTTTTAATTTGGTTGAAACACCAGCCTTTTATTCTTGAAGTCCACACATCGACTTTGTTTTTCTTATTTCTAGCAAATCCCACACAAATCCGACAAGATTAAATGACATTTTGTCGTTTAAATATGAAATTGTTCGTTTAGTAGAATTCATGTACAGTAACACAATCCATTTTAATATTCAATCATAAAATGGATCTTGCAACAACCTAAAATTCCTAGATCAACTGTATGTAATCTTTCAATAATGTCTAACGTGGTCATCAGGGAACATTAATTCGTAATAGCTGGTAATTACCAGTTCAATGAACAAAATAGGATTTCATGGCCTGCTAACTAAAGGACCTTTAAGTGTAAGGTATGTATAAATGTTTTTCTTCATTATTTATTGCGGATTATTAAAAAATAGCCGCAAAGTGGTGTAAATCTTCAAGTAAACATTATTTGCAATAAAACGATTCACTCTATATATTTCACGATTTCACTGTTATGCATAAGAAAATTGACATTAAACGAGAAGTGTTCAATGACAGTGGATTGGGAACTATGGCAACATCCTTTAGTAATCTAGCAGATATATCAGCACATGATAAGGCACCACGTATTGAAATCTATAGAGTGACAATGGAAATGACACAGAAGAATATGCGGAATGGAGTGGTGACTGATTTTTTTAAATGAAGGGGAAACGAAACGTAGTATTCATGAACAGGTGGTTCCTTTCTGCGTTCATGGTGTACCTTCATACGTCACAGCCAAAAGATGACCTGCTCTCATTTAACTTGGGAAAAACTCCTTGGAAAACTACCCACACCGGATGAACTCAGTGCAGGGGACGACTGTTGAAAAATGCCAGAAAGTGGAAGACCGGGTAATGAAAATCCTGTAAATCAGTGCCGTGCATACTGCTGAGGAACTGAAGGTAAGTACCCGCAGTGTTTGCAGTGTTTTGAAACAGAGGTTAGAGAGATGTCAAATGTCTGTACCTGATGGGTTCTTTGAACTTTAACAACCGAGATAAAGAATCGTCGTGTTGCAGTCATGTTCAACTACACCGCATTAACCACAATACAGATGTCTCCAACTGTTGCATTGTGACTGGTGATATGATGTCGCTTCACCATTGGAATCCTCATACTAAACAAGACAGCATACAGTTAAAACATCATGGATCACAACCACCAAAATATTTCAAAACACAACCATCAGCACAGAATATTATGGCCATGAGTTTTTGGGTTCGGAAGGGTTGCTGGTAATTAATAACTTGCCTCAGAAAAGGAATATGAATACTGCATATTAACCCTTTAACCGGCTGGGACGAATTAACTCGGGGTTAGCAACATGGGTTGAAATCAGCTCGAAGGAGTACAGTCGCTGTCTAAGAAGTGTGCTAAATGCCTCTGGAACCAGTGTACCTGCGTAGCAAAAACTGTTAATTTCTGTTTAGGTTTGTCATTCAAAATTATTATTCCATTCAGGCTGATCGCTTTCTTCGCTAAAATAGTATAAAAATGACGCCAGACCTAAGAAAGGAGAGAAAAATATTCGAGGTACTTGCTTCTAGCCACCCCGGTGGCGCAGTGGTCTCAGCGATGGCCTCTGATCATTCGTCCGAACGGGGTCCGGGTTCGAATCCCGGTGAGGCATGGATGTTGTGTTTGTCTTACAGCACTGGCTCTCTCCTTTCCTTGGAACCAGTGACCCTAAAATTAGGGACGGGCGACTGCTTATAGCCCATTGAGTTGTTCACGGTGGTCGTTAAACCTCCAACCAAAAACAACAACAATACTTGCTTCTACCCAATGGCATATCTTCTAGTCTATTGAATTGAATGACGTCTTAATTCAGGTAGAATATTGGTCCATTTCATCGTGTAATCCTGTTGCTTAGCAATCAATTGAGTTCGATAAAATATTCATTCCTTTTCAGCATACAAAACGAAATACTGTTATTTCTCTATATTCTGTTCGTATATACTTGCAAACAGTAAATGCAATGAAAAATGAAAGCCTCGTGAAACTCTGAATTAAACTGTGATCTCTCGTAGGTCATGGAGTGCGAGGCAATATAATTAAGCGAGAGTTTGCAAAAATATATTAACTCCGAAATCATAGTAGTGCATAACCAGTTTTTGTCATTTATAAAATCACACTTGATTTGCTCCCATTTTTATTCAAGTAGTTCAATTGAAATTATGAGAGAATTTATCCATTTTACTTTTAAAATGACGCATCACTTCATAAACAGTTTTAAGGAATATAATATTCTGCATCAAGATTGTAATTACCGGCACTAATTCTACGAATTTCAATTTTACCAATTATATAGTCATCACACTGGCGATTTCGTTTGCAAAATGATACATCGCATTTCATTCGATTGCTAGATATAGTCTGGCTCGAAATGATGGTACTAGTTTTCGGCAATAATGCATAGCAGGAATTCTTCACCTTCTTCATTATAGCGAAAAAGTTGCTGTAACGATAAACCCGTTCATCTGGCAGATGTGTCCGTACACAAGTGACGCAGACTTTACATCATTAAAAGTTCGAACACATTATCGTATTTCCAGTTCCGTTGCTCACACCCGCACTGTTCGCCAGTTCAACGATCGTGTTTCTTGGAGTAGCGTTACTGCAGAATTCACACCTGAAATTTTCGTCACTGAAACAGTACGACGTGGTGCTGCTGATCTGCAGTGTTTTTTTGTCCACTGCTAAAGAGCTGGTACCACCGCAATAGAAGTACTACGTAGAAACGAAGGAGACCGATATACCGCTTTAACTCGTGTGTGAATTTCGCTCCGCGGTGTTTTCTTCCCTTTCAATAACTGGGCACGTTAAGCATCTCTGGAAGTATCCATCTCCTACCAGACAACAATAAAATTAGCCCAGCGGTTACACGGCTTCTGAAACAAAAAAGATGCAATGCAGGTGGATTGCCTTATAGTCGCCTGTACTGCAGAGCCTCCTATTGACAAAATTAAGAAGCGGAAACACACTCCATCCTAAGAGCCTCACATCTTGTTGAACAAACCGTAATATTTTTTTCTCATGTCGAATAACATTCTTGAAACTGCTGTGTAAGTGTATGCAGCAATAAATAATTTAAGGAGAAAGACATGTGCGGGAATGACCGATTTATGCGAAAGTTTGGGATTTTGTTGGAAAACGAGAAGAAAGAAAATGTGAAATATGTGGAACGGTTAACAAACATCAAACTTCGTTCTTTAGACATATAATTCATTCGTCAGCAATTAAAGCTAATTATGATTCGTTTCTCTTTACACATGTGTCACTAAAAATGAGTTTTGAGTTTTGCTCTCCATAAATATCCTGCAGCTAGATTGACACTTGCGAACTATGCAATGAATATCTGAAATTGTCACTTTAATTTTAACCACCCGGTATTTACTTTACTGAGGATATATATAATCGAATACTTGGTTCCTGGCAACTTCACCCAGTAACCCCCCCCCCATCACTAGTACCTACATCCGCCACATGGCAGGTTGCAGGTACGAGTACATCACGGTATTTACTTCGACTATAATATCACGAAACGTCGCGATTAAATGTTTTTGAAAGCAAACGGAATTTGATCATGACCGTCGAGACAATACAGGACCATGGCTTTAGAGAGATGAGTTCCTTTTTTTAGTGGGGTCACTCGGAATACAAGGTTTCCGATTCATTTCCAACGCTGTCCTGTATGACGTCAAATTTTGCATCGAAGTGTCAGGCTGTTAAACAAGAGAGGACGTCGCACATGAAATGAACTAATCCATTTAATTTCATGGTCGTATACTTTCTGTGCGACCTTGGGTTGATAGACGGTGCTTGACGCATTGGTCACTTTATGTCGGAGGTGGCACATGCAGGAACTGCAGCATCCCTGCTCTTTAGTATAAAGACCGCGTTGGCAATATGCCATTCCGGGACTATCATGACGTGGTCGACTTAGCCGTGGGCGGAGAAAAGTGTTGGTTCAACGTGGCCCACGACGTCTCTCTAGGATAGTTTCAAGCAACCGAAGAACGACAGTATTACAAATAACTGCTGAAATAAAAGAGTTAGTTGCCAGAAAACTTTCTATCAAGATCATCATCAGGTCATTACCCGTAAATTTTGTGTTTTATAAAAAGTCGCTATCAGTGTAAGACTGGAAGCACTCATTAGGCGTCCTTCTTATAATACGAAAATCACAGATATATGCGTAAATTAAGTGATGCCTTAATGGGATCAACCTCTTGGTCACTGCAAATCATATTGTAAAAAGCTGCAGGAAATTTACATATGCAAAGAGAGTAAGCTGAGAATTAATGCGATAATTTTAGGTGAACAATAAGATACTTATTGGGCTAAAGAGTGTGCGAGTATTCAATATTACCAATAATTCCGACACAATAATTCCACGTAATAGCATATTTTTTTAATATACTTTAAAATTTCAAAACTTATGTGCTTGTGCCAGTGTTTCAGTGTCACAGTAGGTGTTTGCATTAGATCAAAACACTTTTATTCCTTATTCACATTATAAGTGATTATTTTGGTCCAAAAATTTCATTTTGGAACTCTCTATCTCAAAAATAAGTTTCATTGGGTGAATTTTTTGAAAATTTACAGCAAACTAAACCATTCTTTATCCCTCTCATTAGAGGCTCCAGATCTTAGTAAATCTTCTGGAATGAAACTTCTAATGCCTCCCCTGAGACGCCGTTATCTAAGTGTTGGCTTCTGACTATTCGCCCGTGATAACTCCCGTGTTCGAATACCAGGAGGCGTGGATGTTGTGTTTGCCTTACGGTTGTGGAACTCTTAGTTCCCTGGATCAAAGGTACTAAATTAGGGATTGACGACGGCTAATAGTCCACACAGTTACTAATGGCAGTTGTTGAATCTAAAAAAATTCAAAAAAATTCACGTTGGATCGAACTCTTTTCCATCAATAACTTATTTCGTTTCTTCTGTGCATGATCGTTTACAGATAGGTATTACTTATGAAAACATTATATTTTTTTATAAAAAAGAAATCAGATTCTCTAAAACACTGGTAGCATCCCAGGAATTAAATACAGCTCCTCTTGCTTTCCAAAGCAGTAATAGCCAACGAAATTCGCAGGCAGTTCAAATCCAGTTCCTCTTCTCCGGCCATTGAAATTCTACCCCTATCTTTAAAACGTAGGATTTCTATTCTTTAGCTGGTGAGTTTTTGCTCACATTAACTAGCAGCACTAAGTTGTGTGTGTAAAACTCAATTTTCTAAGAAACTTTTTAATTATAAGAAAATTTCCAATAATATACTGATAGCTATGTGGATGTTTTTAAACCAAAAAAAAAAAAAAGTAAATGCCACTACTGTTCATAAGAGGATCATTATTTCCTGCATGTCTACTTTAATAGAAAAATCATTTCCGTTTTTTATATAATCATTCATGTCATAGTTCTTTAACACAGGCGACATGGTTTGGTTTCCAGAATGGGCAAATGTAAATTATACAAAAATATAGCATAAACACAAACATCATATGTATCTTCCATTGTGCCGTCTAGGTGCTCTCACGTGCCCTTTCTCTAAACACCTTTACCCCACACATGCCCAGTAAAAGGTTAAACTACCATATTGAGCCATCCAATTGGTTCCAGCACTTCCGAAGTGCGACGTGTCTCACACGCCTTGTTTTCCCACCCATTTTTTTAGGTTTGAGGTCGTGGCTTTATGGATATAAGCCACGGTGTATTAATTTTTAAATAATTTAGATCCTCAGTTGTATCCCTCTAAACACTTTCACTACATACACGCCAAGTAAAAGGTTACACTACCGTATTCGTCCTTCCAAGTATTGTATTTAAAGGATTTTCAAACTCCGAGGTGTATCCCTCCGCGGACTTTGTGACGCCTTCCTTTAAGTTTGAATTCTTGGGTTTTGCGACTTTAACCACGGATTATTAATTTTGAGATTAGTTATATCCTACCTCGTGTCCCTCCTTCAAGGAGGGGGTCCATAGAACTGAGGATGAAACTGAGGTTTGTGAAGGCAGCATCTGACCCCATGCCTTATACAACCCTTCGAAATAGGAAGCTAAGGGATATGGACTAGATTGCCGAACAGAAAAGTCACACGGAAGCTAGGTCAAAAGCAGCAGGAAAACGCCGTTATTCATAACTCTAGGCCATTAGTCGGAGTCCGACGGCTTAAGTTGCACTTTCGACGCAATTCGGATATTTAGTGGTTCCAGTGTTAGTAAAATAAATAGATCCTGAGGTTATGCCGTGGCAGTCACGAACGTTAATCAGTACGCCACCCACAGGACATAACAATAGGCCTAACAATATAAATGCTTTCCCAATAACATTATCCAATCAATTCCAACGCTATATGTTTGTGCAATAAATCCACCCAATCCAATGAGAAACGCTACTGGCAAACATGATATCTGCTTCCAAATCCCAAACGTTACGTAAAAAATGAATCCAAAAATCACTCCGACAGTACTTTTGTGTTCCGCTACAATGCACCAAGGGTACCACACACGAACACTAACACGTATTGCGCCAGATGAGATGAGGAGAAAGTGCGAAATCTAAAGAGCTCTTATAAGCTGCTACCAAAGTCCATTTTGGAACTACTTGGATGTAGAATGAGGAAGGAGACACCAGATACGTTTAACTGAATATTAGGTTACCCTATACTGCGTAAAAATGGATAGATGAAATACGACGGCATGTTGGGACAGTAAAGAATTTCTTAGATGTTGTTTTTTGGCTCAGGGCATTTCGCTACTTGTGTACCTTGCCCCATAAAACCCCAGCAATAACTAAATTGATCGTAAAGAAGGAATAAATTATCCCAAAGAAAAAGTAATGGAAAATACCTTGGGAGTTCCTTATCCAGTAACAAAAGACCATTGTAGGGCTTTTTATTTTTATACGCTTTCTATTTATATATTCGTTTATATGCTTATGTATACGCTTTTCCTTTTTATGCCACCCCCGGTGATTTTACCTTCAAGCATTGTTGTCTCAATCAATGAATCTGACGCTCTTTACGCTTTCCATTGGACAACGGTGCGCTAATGTCTCCAAAACTTATAAATGCAATTTCATTCAACGCATGTTACGCATTGTGTTTCAGAATGAGACATGACTAAAATTTGACCCTTAAGAAAGAGGATTTTAATAAGTCTTATATTGTTTGCAGTACAAAGTTACGATATTTTCTTATTTATAAAAAAAGGATGTACGTTTTGATAATTGAAAGAATTGTACACCAACTATACAGATGGTAGTACGAATGTATTAGTAATCCCATTCTTTTTGCGTAGATGAAATCAGTTTCAAACCTTCCCACGTCATCCAGATGACATTTTCGAGGAAGATAGAAACCGAAAAACCTTAGGAAGGAAGAAACCTTCCTTGAAAAAGCCATGTGGTTGATGAGCAAAAGTTAGGAAACTTTCATTTTACCGGTTATACGTCAATTTGTCGCGTGCGTCAATTCGTCGCGGACAAATTCGTCGAATACGTCAATTCGTCGGGTTTACAGATTTTGGCTACATACAAAACATATGCAGGAAAACGAAAGATTTCGTACGTCTTTCTCCCTGATCAGATTTATAAGGTTTGGACGCTCAGACAGGATACGAATATTACGCTTTTTTTTGGCACTAAAAATATTAGACGGTAGACGATTTTTAGAACGGATCAGGTCCCGGTTGGTCAGAGCTTCCCATATACAAAATTTTCGTAAAATCTGCACTATTCAATTCAGAACCACCAAGACTGGTATACTATCTCATGGTACTCTAACTTAGACGTTTGTCGGTTTTTGGAACGGGTCAAGGTCCGGGGGATCTGAGCCCCGCTACAAAATGTTCGTAAAAGCTAGTTTTCATTTCAAAACCATTAAATTTGGTATCATGAAACTCTAACTTAGACGGTAGACGGTTTTGGGAAGGAGTTGGAGCCCGGGAGGCAGAGCCCCCCACCTCATAAATAATTTCGCGAAATCTGCAGTTTTCATTTTTGAACCACCAAATTTGGTATACTATCTCATGGTACTCTAACTTAGACGGTCGACTGTTTTTGGAACGGGTCAAGGTCCGGGGGGTCAGAGCTCCTCCATACAAAATTTTCTTAAAAACTGCCGTTTTCAATTCAGAACCACCAAATCTGGTATACTATCTATCTCATGGTAGTCTAACTTAGACGCTAGACGGTTCTTGGAAGGGGTTGGAGCCCGGGGGATAAAGGCTTCCCCTAATAAAAAAAATCGTAAAATCTACAGTTTTCAATTTAGAACCACCAGATTTGGTATACTATCTCATGGTACTCTAACTTCGACGGTAGACGGTTTTTGGAACGGGTCAAGGCCGGGGGTCAGGGCCCCGCACATTCAATATTTTCTTAAAAACTACAGTTTTCTATTCAGAACCACCAAATTTGGAATACTATCTCATGGTACTCTAACTTAGACGCTAGAAGATTTTTGGAAGGGGTATCAGCCAGGTGGAAAGGGCCCCTCTCATAAAAAAATCGCAAAATTTACAGTTTTTAATTTAGAACCACCAAATTTGGTATACTATCTCATTGTACTCTAACTTAGATGGTTGACCGTTTTTAGAACAGGTCAAGGCCTGGGGATCAGAGCCCCCCCCCATAATTTTTTTCGTCATGTCTACACTTTTCAATTTAGAACCATCAAATATGGTATCATGAAACTCTAACTTTGACACTAGACGGTTTTTTGAAGTGCTTGGATCCGTGGGGTAACAGCCATCCCTCATAAGATTTCGTAAAATCTACAGTTTTCAATTTAGAACCACCAAATTTAGTATACTATCTCATGGTACTCTAACTTAAATGGTAGACCGTTTTTGGAACGGGTCAAGGCCCAGGGGGTCAGAGCACGCCTGCAATAAAAAATTCGAAAAATCTACAGTTTTTAATTAAGAACCATCACGTATGGTATCATGAAACTCTAACTTAGACGCTAGACGGTTTTCGGAAGGGTTGGACCACGGGAGGTGAGAGTCCCCCAATCACAAAAACTTCGTAAAATCTACAGTTTTCAATTTAGAACCACTCTTTTGGCATACTATATCATGGTATTCTAACTTAGACGGTAGACCGCTTTTGAAACGGGTCAAAGCCCGGGGGTCAGAGTCCCCCACATACAAAATTTTCTGAAAAACTACAGTTTTCAATTCAGAACCAAAAGATCAATTATACTATCTCATGGTACTCTAACTTAGACGCTAGACGATATTTGGAAGGGGTTGCAGCCCGGGAGGTAAGGGACCCGCTCATAAAAAAAATGCAAAATCTACAGTTTTCCATTTAGAACCACCAAATTTGGTATACTATATCATGGTACTCTAACTTAGACAGTCGCCGGTTTTTCGAACGGGTCAAGGCTAGGGGGTCTGGGTCCGCCCCCCTAAAAAGTTTTCATAAAAGCTAGTTTTCATTTCATAACCATTAAATTTGGTATCATGAAACTCTAACTTAGACGCTAGACGGTTTTTGGAAGGGGTTGGACTTCGGGGTCAGAGCCCTCCCCCTTCCTCATAAAGAATTTCGTGAAATCTACAGTTTTCATCTTTGAACCACCAAATTTGGTATACTATCTCATGGTACTCTAACTTAGACGGTCGACTGTTTTTGGAACGGGTCAAGGTCCGAGGGGGCAGAGCTCCCCCATACAAAATTTTCTAAAAAACTGCCGTTTTCAATTCAGAACGACCAAATCTGGTATACTATCTCATGGTGCTCTAACTTAGACGCTAGACGGGTTTTGGAAGGGGTTGGACCCCGAGGGATAAGGGCTTACCCTAATAAGACAAATTCGTAAACTCTACAGTTTTCAATTTAGAACCACCCGATTTGGTATACTATCTCATGGTACTCTAACTTAGACGGTTAGACCGTTTTTGGAACGGGTCAAGTTCGGGGGGGGTCAGAGCCCCCACATTCAAAATTTTCTTAAAAACTGCAGTTTTCAATTCAGAACCACCAAATCTGGTATACTATCTCATGGTACTCGAACTTAGACGCTAGACAATTTTTGGAACGGGTTCCAGCCAGGTGGTAACGGCCCCCTTCATGAAAAAATTCTCAAAATCTACAGTTTTCAATTTAGAACCACTAAATTTGGTATACTATCTCATTGTACTCTAACTTTGATAGTAGACCATTTTTGCAACACGTCAAGGCCCTGGAGTCAGAGCGCCCCACACATATAAATTTTTTTCGTAATATCTACAGTTTTTAATTTAGAACCATCAAATATGGTATCATGAAACTCTAAGTTAGACACTAGACGGTTTTTGAAGGGGTTGGAACCCGAGGGGTGAGAGACCCTTGTCATAAAAATTTCGGAAAATCTACAGTTTGCAATTTAGAACCACCAAATTTGTTACTTTATCTCATGGTACTCTAACTTAAATGGTAGACCGTTTTTGGAACGGGTCAAGGCCCAGGAAGTCGGAGCCCCACGCATAAAAAGTTTTTAATTTAGAACCACCAAATTTAGTATACTATCTCATGGTTATTTAACTCAGACGGTAGACGGTTTTTGGAAGGGGTCGGGGCCCGGGGTCAAGGGGCCCCATACAAAATTTTCGAAAAAACTTCGGTTTTTTACTCTTAAGATCTGCAAAACAATTCAGTACTCCAATACCCTATCTACGTTATAAGGCGCTCTTTGGCCCTTTGAGGGCTTTGCACCAAAAACTATCAACCAACCAACTAACCAGCCTACGGTCTAAGTTAGAGACTGTAGATAACAATAAAGTGCAAAATATGCGGTTAATGGTGCATAAAAAACACAAATCAACACAGTTTAGCTTTCACTACCAACGGACGGCTTATCAGGCAGAAATATAATGTAATGTAAATAGAGAGTTCCACATATTCAAAATTCAAAACGGTAAGAAAAGGATGATCAATTACAATGAGAAGTCGTACGCATGCGACATCACATGGGTACATTGCATTTCTGTGTCACGGGATTCAGAGAAGCACACGCCAGATGTACGGCCGTTCTATAGATGTCTCCTAGAAGGTTAGCATTTCCATTCCTTTTTTCTTTTCTTTTACTTCGCAAAATTAAATTAACTAAATAAAACTATTTAAAATACGTTTACTGGAAATTTGCAGGAATATCTTTTGCATTCATTAACTTTCACCCGATGAACTTGGTTATTCCACAAATAGTAATATGTACCTCACATATAACTGGTATCCCTGCTAGTACAAATTATATTAATGATTTATTTGCATCCAGTTCTATCTAGTATGTCCATAAGAGCGTTTGGCGCCGTATGAAAAATACATTTCAACGTGTACCTCTACGGCGACGGAGTTATCTAGGCGCTGGCTCCCGACTACTTGTCGAGAAGGATCCTGGTTCAAATCCCGGTGAATCATGGACGTTGTGATTGACTTCTGGCACTGGTCGTCCTCCTTTCCAGGAACCAGTGGCCCAAAATTAGAACGTCCGACTGCTTATAGCCCACTGAATTGATCACGGTGGTCGTTAAACCCCAACTAAAAAAAAAGATCGAAACGTGTCCATTGCTATTTGTTATGGACCGCAAAAAATGTATGTTTTTGATATCAATGTGTCCAGTTCCATGTAAGCTGGCCATAAAATGTTAGGGAACCGTACAAAATTGCACTTTTGATTTCACCTTGTCAGCGCTTCGGTATATGGTTCAAGTATACGTATATATAGTTGGGCCATTTTAGCACGTAGTTTGGTTTATATAGAAAATAAAGATAATGATACATTTTTACTCAGCTACAACACATTAATCCCAAAGGCTATTTCTTGAAATCTTTAATCCGCCGTGCTAATATTCACAACGTTAACATAACATGCCAAGTTATTAATGTTGCAATTTTACTCTGTCACAAAACTTCAGTTACAAGACCTTAGGCGTAACCTTTTTTAGGAATTTTTAGTCCGACGTATTCATAAGGTTTCGATAACATGCCAAGGTTATGGTACTGCGTTTTAACTGAGGCACACAAATTAATAAACAGGCCTGAAGCCATTTTATCAGTTTTTAACAAACCGTGCTCATATACATAAATTTTCAGAGAAAGTCAAGTTTATTGTGTTGCGCTTTTACTCGAGTACAAAATTTTAAACAGCCATTAACTTTCACCCGCTGAACTTGGTGATTCCTCAATTCGTCCATTAACAGGTATTTTAAGTGATTGTATGCCATGGTCATATTGATAATGTTTGATGAGAAGTCAGGTTAATGATGATGCACTTATTAAAGACTTAAAAAGGTATAGAGGCTAATAATTATTTTTTAAAGCCTAAGTAAAAGCTCATTTTTAACTTGACTTGTCATAAAATCCTTATGAATATGGCATTTATTTTATTTTGTACATTTTACATAGCGTGTGTATTTTTTTTATGTTTAGGCGTTTGTTTTATTTTTTTGTTGAGCTTGTTACATAGCGTTTCGCATTTTTGTAATGCTTGTGACTTGTGATTGCATTTTTGAATTTTTATTTGTTTCATATTTTGGATTACTTTTTGACATTTTATGTTTTTGACATGCAATTTTGAAAATTTTGTCTTTTTTTATTTTGCGTTGTGTTTGACATTCTTGCATCTTCGGCGAAATTACATTCTTGAAAAATTTAAATACAAGTTAGTAAAAGGTATAATTCAATTAGTGAAAAATACCAGCACATTTTAGTAAAGGGTAGAATTATAAGAAATTCCTATTAAAAAGTCCAGCACGTTAACATTGTCTCTGTGCGCCAAAGAAGTTCGAATTTATTTTTATCTTGCCAGCGTTTCTCTTCTGTGTGAATTTGTTGGAATCTGGGCTATCACTCTTTCGATTTTAGCCATAGTTGTTTTCTGCTCTTTCGCAGTTTCACTGATTATATTGTACAGTCACAGTTTTTTCTCTCCCAAAATTGTATTCTAGCGTCTGTCCAAACCTTCAAGTTTGTTTTGTGTTCTGGGAAAGCCAAGTAAATTGTTTTCACTTACTGACCTTTTGTCGGTGGGAAAAGCGGGGGACTTCTCCTCGGATTGTTTCTTCTGCTTCCACGAAATTTTCCAAGAAAATAATTTTCCTCAAATCACTGAACTACAGAATTTATGCATATTCTAGTAAAATGCATTTCACTTCCTTAAAAGCAGCCGGAATTTCATCAGATGAAAAAATGCGAGTGCTTGCAAATGTCTGACTTTGAGAGCAAACTCACGGTTTTCCCTATATTCCGAGGCTATGCCAGAGGATGGATATTTCTCAGCACCTTTTTTCCGAGATGAAACCAACAACATTTTTGTGTGCTACTTCCAAATTTCTTTTTAGCAGCATCATAACGGTGGCTATTTCAAAATCTATCATTATGCGTATATTGTGGTGCACGCCAAATATCATAGTCTGATGCATAGTCTTGTAAATCCTGCAAAAATACTGTATAATAGTGTTATATTATTTTTACTTGCTGGAAAGTAACCCATAAACTAGTGGGACAAGTCTGTGAATCTCTGGACTTGTTTCAACCACAGCATGAATGGTATATGATTGCATAAAAAGGGTTGGAAAATTTTTAAATGTCAGATCCGTAATCTGGAGGTGCTTCTTTAAGCTTTCGTAAATTATTACATGTTTAAAAAAAATAAAATAATTCTTTAAACACCAAATGCGCTATCTCTGCCAAAAAATTTTGCACCATCTCTTTCCTGTAAATTTATTGGGGCATCGATCCCTTCTGAAGTCGTAGGCTCCACAGGCATGTCTTCACTTCGTATTAGTTTTACAACTTGCCTTAATGCATCCATATTAGGCATGTAAGCTGCATTTACTGTAGCCATTGACGTTTTCACGGTTCGAATTATTTGTGCAGGTTCTTCGTCCGTAATTCTCGCTCATTCTTTTACTTGCGCTCTTGCAACAGCAACATCACTTTCCTCCGGTCTTGGAGCATGATTATGTGGTTTCTCAATGTGAACATTGCGTTCATCCCCAGTAAGAATAGTACTAGCACAGCCAGTACAATTTCCATAATTTCTTTCAATACAGTGCCAATACCGTAAATCACCCCGCACTCTGTTATGGCAAAATAAATAACCTTTTCATTTCAGCAAAACATTTTTTTGTGAGTTAACTATTTATGTTGCATTCTTCATCTGCATAGTGCCTTCGGAAAACAAAGCACTTTCTCTTTCTAAAATATTTAGAATGATATATTTCCACTATTATCACTTGACAACGCGCAACAAATGTTTCAACAAGCACGTTACCTGTTCGCCAGTCAACTACGAACTGATGAGCAACCATTCAATAAAACACTTAGAATACAGACGATCACGTGAAGCTTGTTCCTTCAATTAATGTTTAGGCAAAGTTCAAGATTTTTGTACCTACGGTCACAAGAAGAAGTTAAGTTTAAGGATCGGCATCTTATCTTTTGTTTTTCCGAAACGCAGAGGTACATGTATTTTACAGCAGGTACGCTCCAAGCGAGGGATCAACGGATGCGAAGAACCCGGGCGCCAGGTTCCGGAGGCGGCATAGGCGCGGACTGGGCCGCTGTACTCTCGGCCGGTAGGCGTCATGGTAATTCTCAAAAATTAATTCAATTTTTTTTTCTGTGCTTCACCATGCGTATGAAAGAAAACTGTTATACTAAAAAGGCAATTTATTTACCCCGTAACGTATAAAAAAAACCTACGTCACTACGTGCGAAATGGTCTGTAAGCCAAACACAGTTTTTCATGCAACACCTTCCCCCAACTTTCTAAATTCAGATCTGTCTCGTTCGACTTATTTCCTGTACCGCCCCTCTCTTTCGCTAATTGTAGTTAATTGCCGTGAAATTGGTGTTTTACGTTGGGGTGTATTACCGTGTGTCCTGAAGACTATACTAAAAGCGGTGAACCCCAGGGCAGAAGTATTCCATCGAAATTAACAGAAATCCAATGCCAGAGCAAAACTTTGCTTGTTGGCATTACATCCAAGCAATTTAGGTGAAGTAGGAAGTGGGATTTTCTCCTACGACACCAGAAGATTGTCGCGAATTCTCAGGCAATTACGATACAGATGCGTCCTTAAGACTTCTCTTTCAAGACATATAAAGGCCGGTACTACTGGATTGGGAGGGAAACAGTGCGGATGATCTTTTTTGTAGCAGTTAGAAATTCCTAAGCTCATTCTTCCTTAAAAATTTGCCTGGTTACCAGTAAGTACTGTCTCATGCCTCTACCTTTGCTCAGATTTGTTGTTTTGGTTTTCATTCTTTGAGTTAACAGAGTTGAAATATCTGAACTGCGTTGTTTTAGTTGGAAATATTTTTTTTTCCTTCAGCAACGGGGCTTCACGTGCAATTGCAAAATACTTCGATAAAATATACATACCTTACATAAAGAGTTTGCATCAGAAAATTGATTAATAATAAGGAAATATTCTAAAACCAAGAAAAGAAATTGCGGAGCCGAGAAAGTTAGGTAGAGGAAACAGAAGGCCCTAAGAAAAAGTTAATGTTTAAAGAAACCTGTAGACGCTTAATGAGTAAGTGGTATAAATCAATACAAAATAAAGTGCTGTATTTGAAAAAAAAATTATAATCAAGTAGGCAACGTGACTGTCCACAGTTTTCCCTTTTCTTCCTGTCGATATTACAACCACAACAGAAAATAAAATAACCAAAACATAACAAAAATACCCATACAAAGTAAAATGCCCAAAACATAAAAACAAGTAACCAAACAAAATAAAATGCCCCAAAAATAGTAAGAAATTCTGTTAAAAGCACAATGAAGGTAAACAATAGGAGAAATATATGTTTTTGAAATTTAATACAAGTGTCAAAACTGAAATAAAAAGAAAGAGAAAAGAAATATTCCAAATTTCATTGTTGCTTTAGATATTTTGAAATGTTGACATTTCGTAAATTGCACTTGCATTCGGTCAAAAAATATTACCTAAAGAACTCTTTAGAAACTTTTAATCGCTGTGCTCATATTTAAAAGGTTTGCATAATAAATCAAGTCAATAATGCTGCGCTTTCACTTAAGTAACGAATACAAATTATTGGCCGCTAGGCTTAGGCCTTTTAAATAATTTTTGATAAGCGTAAAACTCTTAAATTGATTTGTTATGTAAACCTCATATGATCACAGCATTATAAAAATTACTAAAAATGCATATGCCTAGGTCTCGGGCGTATCTATTAATGCTTCGAGCTCGAGTAACATTTCAGCAGAATTCATTTTATTTTCTATGAGAACTATATTAATATTAGCTCGGAGAACTGAAAACTATCAACAAGCCGTAGGCCTAGGCTCTGCTTAATAGTTTCACCCTCAGTAAAGCGCATTGCTAAAATCTTGAACTTCTATGCAAACCATATGAAAATTAGCACGGCGGACATAAAATTTCTAAAAAGGCCCAGGCCATCGGCTTTCTAATTATTGTTTTGTACCTGGCTAAAAGTGTAACATTAGTTCTTACTACCAAGGGTACCCGGTATTTCCCTGGAAAATATTACTATTTGGAAAATCACCAAGTTCAGTGGGTGAAAGTTAATGAAGGGAAAAGGTATTTCCGTAAACTTCCAGTAAACTTATTCTAAATTTTTTGATTTAGTTAATTTAATTATACGAAACAAAAAAGGAATTAACATTAATTACATTACATTGTATTTCTGCCTAATAAGGCACCCGTTGGTGGTGAAAGCTAATGTTTATTAATTTGTGTTTTTAATACACCATTAACCGGATATTTTTTTACTTTAGTGTTATCTACGGCCTCTAACTTAGACCGTAGGTGGAGTAATGGAGTGCAGTATTGGGATGCAGTTCTTTAAAGTAAAAAAGGTAATTTTTACGAAAATGTTGAATGGGCCCCATTCACCCCAGGCATCGACCCTTTCCGTCTGCGATCTAATTTAGAATACAATGAGGCAGTGTACCAAATTTCGTGGTTCTGAATTAAAACTATAGATTTTACTGAAATTTTGTATGTGAAGGGCTCTGATCCCCGGGCCGCGAACCGCTCCGAAAACGGTCTACCATCCAAGTTAGAGTACCATGAGATAGTATACCAAATTTGTTGGTTCAAAATTGAAAACTGTAGATTTTACGAAAGTTTTTTTATGAGGGGGCTATGACCACCCCCGGGCTCCAACTCCTTCCAAAAACCGTCTAGCATCTAAGTTAGAGTTACATGATAAAAAGATTTGGTGGTTCTAAATTCAAAAATGTAGATTTTACGAAAATTTTATATGTTGGGGCTCTGACGCTCCGGGCCCCTACACGTTCCAAAAACCGTCTACCGTTTAAGTTAGCGTACCATGAGATAGTATACCAAATTTGGTGGTTCTAAATTGAAAACTGTAGATTTTACGAAATTTTTGTATGGGGGGAGGCTGTAACGCCCCGTGCCCGACGTGTTCAGAAAACGATCTACCATCCAAGTTAGAGTACCATGATATGGTATACAAAATTTGGTGCTTCTAAATTGAAAACTAGTATTTATGATATTTTGTAGGAAGGTAGGCCTGAACCCCGGGATCCGACCCTTTCCAAAAACCGTCTGCAGTCTAAGTTAGAATACCATTAGAAAGGATACCAAATATGGCGGTTCTAAATTGAAAACTGTAGGTTTTACGAAAATTTTGTACGGGGGGGGGGGGGCTCTGAACCCCCGGGCGCCGACCCGTTCCAGAAACCGTCTTTCGCTAAGTTTCGAGTTTTATAGATTTTACGAACATTTTGTATGTGGTGGGGGCTCTAACCCCCTGCGCCTTGACCCGTTCTAAAAACCGACAACCGAATGCAAGTTAGAGGACCATGAGATAGTTTACCAGATTTGGTGGTTCTGAATTGAAAACTATAGATTTTACGAAAAGTTTGTATGTGGGGTCTCTTACTCACCGGGCCTTGATCCGTTCTAAAAATCGTTAACCGTCTAAGTTAGAGTACCATGAGATAGTATACCAAACTTGGTGGTTCTAAATTGAAAACTAGATTTTACGGAAATTGTGTAGGGGGAGGGGGATCTTACCTCATGGCTCCAACCGCTTCCAAAACCGTCTACAGTCTAAGAGTTTCGTGAGATAGTATACCGAATTTGGTGGTTCTAAATTGAAAAATGTAGATTTTACGAAAATTTTATGGGGGCGGGGGTGGGGGCTCTAACCTTGTGAAGGACCCGTTCCAAAAACCGTCCACCGTCTAAGTTAGAGTACGATGTGATGTATAAAAAATTTGGTGGTTCTATATTGAAAATTGTAGATTTTACGAACATTTTGTAGGGGAGGGCTCTAACACCCGGTGCCCGACCCGTTCCGAAAACCGTCTACCGTCTATGTTAGAGTATCATGACATAGTATACCAAATTTGGTGGTTCTAAATTGAAAACTAGTTTTTACGAAATTAGTATGGGGGAGCTCTGAACCCCGGGCCCCGACCCGTTTCAAAAACCATCTCCCGCCTATGTTAGACTTTTATCACACGAAATTTGGTGGTTCTAAATTGAAAACAATAGATTTTACGAAAATTTTGTATGGTGTGTGTGTGTGGGGGGACTTTGACCCTGGCTTCACCCGCTTCCAAAAAGCGTTGAAAACTGCAGATTTTACGAAATTTTTTAAAGGGGTTAAGCCTCTGAACTAATGCACGACCCGTTCCAAAAACCGTCTACCGTCTAAGTTAGAGTACTATGAGATTGTATGCCAAATTCGGTGGTTCTGTATTGAAAACTGTAGATTTGTAGATTTTACAAAATTTTTGTGAAGGCGGGGCTCTAACTCCCGTGCCCGGTCCGTTGCGAAAACCGTCTACCGGCTAAGTTAGAGTACCATGATATAGTATACCAAATTTGGTGGTTCTAAATCGAAAATTAGATTTCACAAATTTTGTAGGGTCGGAGCCCGGCTCTGAACCACGGGCTCCGACCCTTTGCAAAAACCGTCAATAGTCTAAGTTAGGATACCATGAGATAGTATACCAAATTTGGTGGTTCTAAATTGAAAACTGTAGATTTAACGAAAATTTTGTATCAGGGGGGATGGGGCTCTGGCCCTGTGGCTCCATCCGCTGCCAAAAACCGCTACAGTCTAAGTTAGAGTTTAGTGAGATAGTATACCGAATTTGGTGTTCTAAATTGAAAATTGTAAATCTTACGTAATTTTTTATGGGGAGGGGTCTCGGACCTTGTGCCCGACCCGTTCCAGGTCCGTTTAGCGTCTACGTTAGATTACCATGTGATAGTATACCAAATTTGGTAGTTCTATATTGAAAACTGTAGATTTTACAAAAATTTTGTAGGGGGAGAATCTAAACCCCGGACCCCGGCCCGTTCCGAAAACCGTCTACCGCCTAAATTAGAGTACCGTGATATAGTATATCAAATTTGGTGGTTCTAAATTGAAAAACAGATTTTACGAAATTTGTTGGGGGACGGGGGTCTGAACCCCTTGCTCTTCCCCTTTCCAAAAACCGTCGACAGTCTAAGTTAGAATGCCAATAGATAGTATATTAAATGTGGTGGTTCAAAATTGAGAATTGTAATTTTACGATAATTTTGTTCGAACGATAGGGGGCCCCTGACCCCTCCGGGCCCTGACTCGTTCCAAAAGACGCCTCCCGCTAAGTTAGGTTTCACGACACCAAATTTGGTGGTTCTGAATTGAAAAATATAGATTTTAAGAAAATTTTGTATGTGGGGTGGCTCTTACCCTGGCCTTGACCCATTCCAAAATACTTCTACCATCTAAGTTAGATTACCATGAGATAGTATACCAAATTTGGTGGTTCTAAATTGGAAACTGTAGATTTTACGAAAATTTTGTGGGGGAAGGGTTCTAACCCCCGTGCCCCGACCCGTTCTGTAAACCGTCTACCATCTAAGTTAGAGTACTATGATATAGTATACCAAATTTGGTGGTTCTAAATCGAAAACTGTAGATTTCACGATTTGTTTTTATGGAGAACGGTCTCTGAACCCCGGGCTCCGACCCTTTCCAAACAACCGTCTGCAGTCTAAGTTAGAATACCCTGAGATTGTATACCAAATTTGGAGTTTCTAAATTGAAAACTGTATATTTTACGAAAATTCTGTATGGGGGGTGGCTTTCTGACCCCCGGGCCTCAACCTGTTCCAAACACCGTCTCCCGTCTAAGTTAGCGTTTCATGATACCAAATTTGGTGGTTCAAAACTGAAAATTTAAAATTTAACGAACCTTTTTATGTGTGGGGGGCTCTTACCCCCTAGCCTTGACCTATTCCAAATACCGTCTACCGTCTAAGTTAAAGTACCATCAGATAATATACCAAATTTGTTGGTTCTAAATTAAAAACCTTAGATTTTACGAAAATTTTTTATGGGGGAGGGGGTGGGCTCTGACCTCGTGCCCGATAGGTTCAAAAACCTGTCTACCGTCTAAGTTACAGTACCATGAGATAGTATACCAAATTTGGTGGTTCTAAATTGATAACTGTAGATTTTACGATAACTTTCTACGGGAGGGGAGCTCTGAACTCCCGGACCCTGACACGTTCCAAAAAGTGTCTTCCGCTAAGTTAGAGTTTCATGGCCTAATTTGGTGGTTTTGAATTGAAAACAATAGATTTTCAGAACATTTTGTATGTGGGGGGCTCTTACTCCCCAGGCCTTGACCCGATCCGAAAACCGTCTACCGTCTAAGTTAGAGTACAATGATATAGTATACCAAATTTGGTGGTTCTCAATTGACAACCAGACTTTACGGCAATTTTGTATGAGTGGGAGGGCTCTGATCCCCCGGGCTACAAACGCTTCCAAAAACCGTCTACAGTCTAAGTTAGGAAACCACGAGGTAGTATATCAGATTTGGTGGTTCTCAATTGAAAACTGTAGATTTTACGAAAATCTTGTATGTGGGGCGCTCTTACAAACCGGGCCCCGACCCGTTCCAAAAACCGTCTATCGTCTAATATTTTTAGTGCCATAGAAAAAGCGTAATATTGCTATTCTGTCTGTGTCCAAACTTTATAAATTTGATCAGGGAGGAAGACGTTCGAAATCGTACGTTTCCTGCATTCGTTTTGTATGTAACCAAAGTTTGTAAACGCGACAAATTGTTCCGCGACCAATTTGTTCGCGACGAATTGACGCTCGACGAGTCGTCGTGGTCGACTAATTGACGCGCGACGAATTGTCGTAGTCGACGAAGTGACGCGCGACGAAGTGACGCAGGCGACGAATTGACACTGGCGACGAATTGAAGTGACACCCATTTTACCTACGCCAATAAATTCTGATAACTAGTATAGTTATACTATCTGATGTACGTTTTGTTGGTAAAGATGTTTTTCAGTGTTTATATCAATAACGCAAAGTTCTCTCTATTATTCTGGTCGGGAAATATATCCCAATTGGCAGCAATCACAATTTGTGGATGCTTACTATTTTCCACAGCTAAACATTTGTGGAAGAATTACCATCTTTTCAGAACTATTGAATAAAAAACTGGTGAATCCTAAAACGTCAGAAATGTGGGTGGTGCTACAGATTCTCACCAATCAGCGTGGTCCTCTTAAATACGGATGAGCTTCTGGCGTTAAGGTGCGGAACAAGAACAATATTAATTCTTACATAAAGTTTGGCAACAAAATAAAGGTCTCTAGAAATGAATGTTTCTTTCTTGTTACCGTATGGTCGACAACTTTCTTTTACACACGGCGTTGTTACCTCTTTGATTTGCTAAATTCCCCGGATGCAATATTTCCTATTCACCGTTTTACATTTCCACATCGAAATGTTGAACATTTTGAAAATTCAAATGGAAATTATGCTTCAATTTTCTTAAAGAAAACAATAGATACGGGATTTCTATGATGATTATACTTAAGTACGCGAATCCTCCACTGCGCTACATCAACTTTTGAAAAACTTGTGAATAAACAATTTAAATAAGCATTTTGAATACGGATATTTTGTGGCTTAAGAAGCTGACTTTAACTGTTGGATGGCGGGGCACAAGTACTCTTATATGAATAACATCTTAATATGCGCAATAATTCATTAAAAATTGAATTTTTCTGGGACAGGAGCAGTTTTTCTTTAGACTTCTGTATTTGACCCCAAATTAGCTTGATGACTTTATAATAAAAAAAGAACACACAGCAGCCATATTTCCAGATGTGGCAAAAGCATTCGATAAATGCCCACATGAGGCAATTATCTACAAGCTAATAGCACATGATGGTTCGTATGCCAAAACTGTACAAGAATGAGGAACGAACTTTCGGTATTTATCTGATGATTTATAAATACAGTCACATAACTCGTAAGAGAAACTGTAAATGTAATCACTTGGAAAACTATTATATTTCCAGATATTATACACTGGCGGAAAGAGAAAAAAGAACACCAAGAAGGAATTAGCGGACGACCATGAAACTTAGATATGTTAATGTGGTCGAATTTACGTAGGTGTGATGTTAATTTTGGGACCAACCGGGGAGCGCTTACGCCACAGCACGGCATAATATGCAAATTATCGTTGGTGGTATTTAAGGAGTACGGCGAAGTGAATGTAATCAGTCGTCGGCGTACGGACACGTGCAAAGACCCCGAAGAAGCTGCAATGCATGGACATGGAAGACGTGTACGATTTCAGGAGTTATCGGTCTTTGAGCGAGGTCGTCTAGTCGGACTCCGCGGGGCCGGGTGGTCGTATCGTCGTATTGCGGAGCGAATTGAACGAGAAGTATCGGTGGCGGTACGATGGTGGCGTAGATGGTCCAAGGAACATTTCCACACGAGTAGACGTGGAACCGGGAGTCACAGACGGACTGATGAGCGGACCAATCGACACATAAGAAGAACGGCGTTGTCGAGCAGAACATCCACCGCGACGCAAATCCGAGCTGCCGTTGCACTTTAGGTGACTGTGCGAGCATTCTGCAACCGTCTACCGGATGCAAGACTACGTGCACGGGTGCCTGTGGCATGTGCCCTTCTGACTCCAGCCCACCGTCAGGAACGGCTGTAGTGGTGTCGCCAACGTCTGCACTGGAGAACGCAATGGCGATCAGTCGTGTTCAGCGATGAAAGCAGATTCTGCTTTGAAGCCTCCGATGGCCGTATGCGTGTTCGCAGACGCACATGGGAGCGTCTCCACCCTTCTTGCATCCACCAGCGACACACAGTGCCTGCACTTGGTCTCCTGGTGTGGGGAGCGATCAGCTATCACTCCCGTACACAACTAGTGTTTGTACCGGGTACGTTAAACAGCACCTCCTACCTCAACAACATCATTCAGCCCGCTATTGTGCCATTTTTATGGTAGGTCCATCGTGGTGTTTTCCAGCAAGATAACGCACGCCCACACACGGCACGTCTAACGCAACATGCACTTCAGCGTGTGAGACAACTTCCATGTCCTGCACGTTCACCGGATTTGTCCCCCATTGAGCACGTGTGGGATTTTACATGACAACGACTTATCCGGTCTCCACGGCCAGCCACGACCATCCCCGATTTACGCGTCCAGGTTGAGGATGCTTGGAACTCAATACCCCAAACTTACATCCAACATCTGTACGACAGATTCCATGCCAGAACTGCACAGTGTGACACAGTTCATGGCGGTTCAACCTCGTACTAACCATGTTTCATGGAAATGTTATTTTTCAGTTTACCAGCAAATACAGCTGTATTTTGCCATAATGTTTTGGTCACGTCATCCTATGTATTCCTGTATAAATGTTATGCTGTATAAATTTCGTTGGTATCAAACGTCTCCTTCGTGGTGCTCGTTTTTCACTTTCCGCCAGTGTATTTCTAACCAGGATGTTTTAAAAAGTTATTGACCTCACTTATTTATATTCTACTTCTAATCTGCTGTTTTGCAGCAGGAATTGCGTGATCACATCATTGTAAAATGAGAGACGCTTCTTTCGTTCTACCAGCAATGCTTTTTCGACCGCGAATAAACTTTATCACCATAACCTTTCCTGTGTTTGCGTCTTTTACAGCAGGTGTGTATTCGTTTCATCGCAGAAAAAGAGCGTTCGACTGTAGCGGTAGATCTCTGAATCGTCATGACCAATTTCGCTAATTTGTAATCCTTTTTAATGCACACCGAAGTTGATTTTCTTGTATGAATTTTACAAGCTGGTGCACTGGTTTCCTCGCAAAATCTTCAGAAGAAAGTAGGACTTGTAGTTCATTTTTAAGCGAACGTTGTCGAAAAGTGGCCCGTAGAAATCTTTTAATTTTTCTAGAATTCTACCAGGAACAGAAAAAGTTCTTGCATGCTGATCATATTTTTCCCAACAAAATAATTGAAACAATTCAAGTTTCCATAGTGAAGAGTATCTTTCTTCCATCTTCATGCATATGCCGTTGACTATTTCCTCGCATAATCAAAGACATGCGGTTTTCTCCTCTTCAGATGTTTTTCGTCTTTGATCATCAATCACATGATTTTCTTTTTCTACAGAAACCCAAATGTCATCAAGTCCTTGTTCCTGGTCATTCCTAAGCTGTTTCACAGTATCATGCACTTCCTTACAACAATAATATATGTCATACAATGAATTTTGTAATATATTATTCAAGACATTAGTATAGGAAAGCTGTTTACTAATTATTTCTAGAAACAAAATGGTCCTAAAGTTTTTCAAGAAGGACAAAACCCCACGTGCTTTGATTGAAGCATCCACGTTCCATTCACCAGAATTATCCACAAGGTGTTAAAAAATTCAATAAGTTAACTTCTGTGACACTTTACAGTGTTCGTTAAACGGGAAATAAAGTTTTACCTGGTTGGTACGACGGGCTTAAATTTTTTAGTAACAATATATTGCAAAGCATATATTCTTTTTGATGATTTAGAAAAGTATGCTGCTAATCCACTCATAGTTTGAACAAATGCCCGACCTTCCTTGATATTCGAGAGGTTTTTCTTCAGAACGAAATTCAACACATAGGCGCAGCATTGTGTAATATTGCTAAAGGTAGGCCTCAATAACTTTCATCTACAACACATTAATAAATCCATTCATTATACAAGCACAATCATCAGTTTGGCAGACTAACTTCTCTTTAATATTAAATCCTTCAACTGTATTAACAAATTTTCAAAAAACCACTAGCAGTTCTGTCATCATTTACCTCGGTAAAACCGATGAAACTTTCGTGTATTTGCCCATTATGAACAAAACGTAAAATAGTTGACAGCTGGGATTTTGTCATGACATCGGGAGTTTCATCCAGGAGAATAGCAACAAATGTGGTTGAAGTAATTTCTCTCTTTATAGCAGCTTTAACCAAATTGGATATAGCTTTAATGATATCATTATGTACAGTGAAAGCAGATCCTCGAATTACTGAATGAATTTAAATGACTAAAAAAGAGGATCATACTCACTTAGCACCTTCAAAAATTCGATATAATTGCCCCGATTACATGAATCTTCAGACACGGCTTGATTTCTTAAAGGAATATCTTTCTGAGCCAGATAGCATACAGCATCAATTACTCTTTTCACAATGTCTCTATTTTTCTTTACTTCTTCATTATGATGGGTGTTTTCAATTTCTCTCTGCTTGTCAATGAGAGTGTCAATTCTTTGTTTTCTTAATACTTTGAGATCTAGAAAAGACTGCACGTTTGACTGGGAGCGCTCATGTTTTGAATTGCTGCGGCTAAGTGATTAAGATCGGAATAACCGTTCTTATTAGAAACACTTTTGTCTTTGGAGAACAGCAAGCAAGGCCAACAAAAAGTACTGATCGCTCTTCACATCCAGTTAACCATTATACTATATCGTATGTGAAACAGAAAAATGTCTCGTTGAATCGGTTCTTTTATCTTTATGCTTGCACAGTAAGTTTGGAATAGGAGGACGAGGCTTCCTTAACATTATTTAGACAATCTGGAAAAGTTCTGGCCGAAAATGGGACACTCAGTATATCGTCAACACTGTTCCCCATCCTATATGGATAACAAAAGTTCAAATTCTATTTTTAAATCTGTGATCATCAGCACATAACTTCACACTACGACGCAAAAGACACAAAAACAACTCGCAGTAGATCGCTGGACTGCATGATGACTCTACGCGATTCCAAACGGAAACAAAAGAGACCAGTGGTGCTCTTTTAGGTGCCCGCACCCTTAGAAGTTTTCAGCCGTGCGTTGAAACCGCCATAAAATAAGAGCCGTGACCTGCAACGCCAAGTGGAAAGCTTTCTATTACAGCTGCTTTCCGTACCTAGGAGTCCGCTGATTACACAGCACACCTTCAGATGCGAATATTATTTACTATGTTTTGTTTACTCAACAATACAACGAAAATTTTCTTCTTTACTAAAGCATTGTATAAGGGGATTAATTTCAGCTAACACGCGAAGCTTTAGCACAAACTTTGGAGTGTTCTATTATCAAAATAAATACTTTTAACAGCAACTCGCATCAAAGCTGAACTGCATGGAATTGCAAGTGGTGCTGTATTTCGCAAGTACATCGTGAGCGATCAGCTGCAATGCTTGAAGAAATAAAAACGTAACCTGCAGCGCCATCCAGGTAGCCCTTGTACCACAATAGCTTGAGCATCGTCGGATTGCAAGTCCTGGCCTTTGTGGCCAGCACACTCTGAGAGATCAGCTGTACTGTTTGAACCACAATGAAATCTGCAGCGCCATTTGAGGAATGCCTGTATCACAGTTTCTTGACATGGTCAGACGTGCGTTCGGTAAATACACACCCGAAGATCTCAACGCGAATGCGATTTGCATACTGAACGAAACTTCTCCACTTAATGCGAACATTATATGGAGAAAATAATGTTAACCACAACTCGAAGCTTTAGGACAAACTCTGGAGAGTTTCTTAGAAATGAATCCGAAAAAATTATATAGATATTGTAGGTTAAATTGCGACTCAGTGTGGGTGTGTGCTGCGTACCTAGCACACCCCGAAATTCGCCCCTGTTGATTTCCATTAAAATTAGTTTGTTACTGAAGAAATACCTGTTTTTAGACTACGCTAATAAATTCGGTTTACTACTATAGGTATCATCATCATCATCATTGTCAACCATTATCAATCCGCTGCTGGACGAAGGTCTCCCCAAGTTTCCTCCACAACGGTCTGTCTTGTGCCAGTCTCCTCCATGTCACCCCTGCATACTTTCGAATTTCATCCACCCATCTCCCATGTGGTCTTCTTCTGGGTCTTTTCCTGTCCCTTGGAATCCAATCTAAAATTTCGGCTGTCCATCGATGATCTGTCCTTCTGGCAGTATGTCCAGCCCATTGCCATTTCAGGGATTTAACTCTGATCATGATGTCTTCCACTCTTGTCATTTTTCGGATCCACGAGTTCCTCTTCTTATCTCTCCTGGTTACACCAAGCATGCACCTCTCCATGCTTTGTTGAGTTGTCTGCAGCCTTTGTATGTCTCTTTTAGCTAAGGTCCACGTCACTGCACCATACGTAAGCACTGGAAGGATGCATTGATCAAACACTTTTCTTTTAAGACATAATGGCATATTGCTCTTGAAAATTATGCTGTTTCTTCCAAAGCTCTCCAGGCAAGTTTTGTACGCCGATTAATTTCTTCACCAATGTGACCCTCACTTGATATCTGCTGTCCAAGATAAACGTACGTGTCTGTTATCTCCAGCTTTTCTCCATCAATCGATAAATCTTCATTTCTTGTAAAAGCATTGTACATCACATTTGTCTTCTGAAAGTTCATTTTTAATCCCACCTCTTTACTCTTGTCACCAAGTTCCTGGATCATACTCTGTAGCTCTGATGAGGTAGTTGCAAAAATGACTATGTCATCAGCAAAACGAAGGTGGGTTAGATAATCTCCATTAATCTTTATCCCTTTGTTTTCCCAGTTCAGTGATTGAAAGACATTTTCCAATGTGGCATTAAAGAGCTTCGGAGATATGGTGTCACCTTGTCTCACTCCTTTTCCAATTTTTATGTGTGTTGTATTTTTAAACAGCCGAATCTTTGCACTTGCATTTTCATAGATGTTATTAATAATATTAATGTGTGCATCTTCAATACCGCAGGATTTCAGAGCCATTGCAACTGCTGATGGTTTCACCGAATCAAAGGCTTTTTCATAATCGATAAAAGCCACTATAGGTATACTATTTCCTAAATTACTTTTTTTAAATACTGAGACGAGTGATTTCCACATTGCAATTGTACGAGAGCTGGAAAGACGGAAAAGAATTTAGGAAACTTGCTGGCAGGTAAAATACTGAACGAGAACTATAGCATTCTGTAGAATTCATTATTCAAAAAATCCTTATTATCAGCAAAACTAATGATTTCGCTTCTACTTGTTACTACTCATTTTGAGAAATTATGTTTCTCCAGGCAAAGTACTCTACATAAGATTCTAAAACATAGAGAATATTTCTTATCTTACTTTTGCAACTCATGGTTTATCAATTTAAAGACAGACAGAGAAGAGGAAAATTTTATTTTTAAGCATGTGGATTGCTCAATATGTAAAATAAACGCACAAGCTCAAATTTCAGTCAAGGGGTGCATGATGCACTTTCAGAAAATTGTTATTGTAATGAACTGGGAAAGAGATAAAAAGCAATCTCAATTTTTTAATTAATTAATATGATTTTAAAGTAAATTACTGCTTAGCGCTTACTCATACGCACCATAGCAACGTGGGTGTCGCTATCTCTGAAAGTGGTGTTGGCTTTTTTAACAGTCAAACCATTGTTAAACAAATTCAGAAATGTAATTACTTGTTCGGATAAACTGCGCCTCCCACAAACATTTCCACGAAAAGGATTTAAAATTTGAATATTTATACAAAATATTACTTACTTTACCGAGAGAACTCTATTTTTCTTTGAAAATTCATTTTATGATTATCTTTTGCATTATTATATAATTTCGCAGAAGCGGTATCATAAGTTATGCCCTATGGTCTTAATTAACTGATATTCAGTATTTTGAATATTTTTCTTTTTAAGTCATTTTTTTAATTCACTATTTTTCCATTATAAGAAATACTGATAGATTGAATAACGTAATTATAAACGAGATAACGTACCAGTACCGTTAAAATTAAAATTGCACACTGGTTTACACCGTAGTGGTGAGATGAAATAGATTTTAATATCTGATTTTTGAAAATCCGATTTTCGTTTACTCATATACACAAAAACATACAGAGCACCGTATACTCTCAATTTTATACATACATTTGGTTGGAAGTGAATAAATATCTGATGACGAGGTACCCAACACCCAAGATCTTTCATGGCGCACAGGTATGACATCAACAGGTAGGACACTGAAGTCATTGACGATTAGCCGTAAGAAAGTGAAGAGTGTAATGCCAGCCAACATGGAAGTGGACAAGAAGCACATACGCCCTTGCATGCTGTATGAATTTCGTCACAGTAGCACATCCGCAATTGCTGTGAGGATCATAACTAATGTGTACCCGAATGCCATATCACTTCGTCTGTATTGTTAATTGTTAGAACGGCTTCGAAAGAGAAATGTTGACCTGTCAGACCGACCCAAAGCCGGAAGACCCGCAACAGTGGATATGGATGTGCTGAAGACCTTGATGAAGAAAAACCCACTCGGGTGTAGGCTTAACTGAAGGGCACTACCCACATCAGCATTATCGCACACCTGCGTCAAACTGGGAAGGTGCACAATAGGAGAGTTTCGGTACACTCTCAACTCATAGTGGAGCAGAAAGCAAATAGCCTGAGTGTATGCGTTCACCTGCTTACACGTGACCAATTTAATGGAACCTAATGCGTCACAATGGAAGAATGTAACAGGTAGAAACTTGGTCACAGGAATCACATCGATTATTTATCTGTATTTTGAGAATGCTTTGTTTTTTGACCTTCATTATTTCAAATAATGCAAATGTTTATTTGTTAATTACTGTACTTTCTTAACCGTTTTAACAGGGATTAATTTTCGATAGATTTCTGTCTTACTAATATCGTGTAAAATGTGTTCCTGGATCCGCACTTGCAAGTTGTGTATCGTCAAGTTACGATGTTGTGGTTGACGAGGACTATGAGCTGACATTATAATGCCGGATTTGTAATATTGGTGTCGGTATTGAGGGTACATCTTCTGTGTATTTCATGGTCAGTGTTAAGTTTTTGTCTTGTTGCGGGATTGAGCGCGATGAAACTGCTGTTGGTTATTTGCTGAGCGTGTTTGAAATGCGTGTGCGTACTGCTGATGTGTCTTTCTGGATTTGAGTGACGTCATTGATCACTGACTGAACTGGCTGTGTGTTTCGCACGGGTCTCCATCTGACGTGTCTGCTTGCGTGGTAATATTTCTTCGACTAGCATCGTCTGCTTGCGTGGTAATATTTCTTCGACTAGCATCGCCTGCTTGTGTTAAACATCGGTGTCGTTTGCTTGTGTTGTGTGCTTCGGATGATGTGTAGGAAGATTCCATTACGACTGCTGTTCACTTAACAAAACCACTTATTGTAAAATGTTTAAGGAAAAGTAGTCAAAATTGCAATGTGTGGGTTGCAGACGGAGCCTGATCCCAGTTGACAGTGTGTACTCAAAGGGGACAGGAGAAACTGTTGGTGCGATGCGGGAGAAGACGACGGTGGATCCATCCTCCAAGGCGTTAAGTGATTTTCCGAATTTTATGGAACAGATTAATCAGAAACTTGACATCATCGTAAAGTTGAAGACTGAGATAACTGACCTAAGAAAATATAATGAGATTTTCTCACAGAAATATGATAATGTGATGGAAAGACTTAGGTAATCAAGCAATTTCCTTGACTAATCACGAAACGCGATTACTACCTTGCAGGTGAGAGTCAAGTCTCAGGTGTCTTATATTGTATATTTGAAGAAAACTTTGAATAATCTTGAATGGTATACAAGAAACAAATTTTGGAGATACATGGAATTCACGAGGAACAGAATGAAAGTGGTGTGGTCTTGACGAATTTGGTTTATCGTATAGCGGGAAAGTTGGGTTTTGAGAAATTCTCAGTGACTGATATCGATGCAATTCACAAGTTGGGAAGGAGGGGATAGCGGAGGATGCCTCCGGTAATTGTTCAGTTAAGAAGTAGAGTAACTAGAGATACATTTCTTTATACGGGAAGATCTGTTTTAAAAGTGTCGGATGTTGTTTTGAATTGTGGCAGTGAAAATAGAATTTACAATAGTGAAAATCTTACAACACAAAACAAGGAGCTATTTTGGATGGCACGATATTTTTTGAGGATTTATGATAATAATTGTTGTTGGTATAGAAACGATCGAATCTTTTGCCGAAGAAAAGACGGTTCAAATGTGGTGGAAATAAAGAGTAAATTAGATTTAGATTCAACAGGATTTTTAATTGTTTATTGAAGTTCTAAATTCTATGTTGTTTACATTTTGTGTATTTTGAGAATTGTATTTCCGATTACGTTTGGGTTCATGATCTGTATATTTTGATCGTTGCTAATTATTTTCAGTATAACTTTTGCACTACAATTCTCGTAATTTGTTCGGTAAATTAGATGTTCGGGTTAGTTTATTATGTACTTTGGATAATCAACTTGATTTCATTTGCCTCTCAGAGACAGGGTCTGATAAGGATAGCTATCATGCGTGTAATATTTCTGGTTATCGGGTTGTAACGGCTTCCTGTTCGGGGTTTCATGGCGGTGGTTTTGAGATCTATGCAAAAAAATTTTTAATTTTCCACTATGGGAAAAAATGTACAGTTATATATAAAATTAACATTTTGAGGTGATTGCAATTGATTTGCAACAGTCGCCAATAAATGTTCCGTATCGCCCACCTCAAGGTAGACTTGATTATTTTCTTAGTTTTGTTTCTAATTTTTTGGATGATATTAACTCCTGGAGGAAGAGTACTCTTCCGGTGATTTCAATATTGATTTACATACTCATAAAAATGCTACTTGTTTGTTCAAGGACATAATTTCGTCTTCTGGGATGGCAAATGTTATTACAATTGGTACTAAAATTACGAAAAATTCTTCCTCTGTACTGGACTTGTGTATTACTAATAATTAAAATTCTTGCTCGGGAGTACTTTCTTTAGACTTTAGTGATCACCTACCAATTTTTTATTAAATTAATTCCCCGGTAAGTGGTGCTGGTTCTGCATCCAGTTCTATGTTAATAAGGAATTTCAGCCAAAAAAGCCATCTGCTATTTAGGGATACTTTGTCATGTGTTGATTGGAGACCTGTACTAATAACAGATAAGATGGTTGGATTTTTTTATGTGTTTTAGAAATTATTTTGGGGTCATTATGGTATTAATTTTTCTCTTCATACTATTACTCGTAATTCGTGTTGTAGGAAAGCTTGATTTACTACAAATCTTTTGTGGTATATACACTGACGGAAAAAAATCCCAACACCACGAAAAAATGGTTGTAGAGGTATGAAATGGCGGCAATACATTTGTATAGGTAACATATTTAATCGATTAAGGTTTTAAGATCACAGCTTAATGTAAGCGCGAGAAGAGCCATTTTATATGTGAAGTGCTGGTACAATAATAACCGGTGTAACCGACGGAATGGTGAATGCAAGCATGCAAACGTTCATGCATTGTGTCGTACAGGTGCTGGATTTCAGTTTGTGGGATGGAGTTCCATGCCTGTTGCACTTGGTCGGTCAATACAGGGAGGGTAAATGCTGGTTGGGGGTGACGCTTAAGTTGTCGTCCAATGACGTCCCATACGTGCTCGTTTGGAGAAAAATCTGGTGATCTGGCAGGCCACGGCAACATGTCGACACTCTGTATAGCATGTTAGGTTGCAACAGCGGTATGCGGGCGAGCGTTATCCTGTTGGAAAACATCCCCTGGAATGCTGTTCATGAATGGTAGCACAACAGGTTGAATCACCAGAGCGACGTACAACTGGGCCGTCAGGGTGCGTGGGGTAACCACGAGAGTGCTCCTGCTGTCATAGGAAATTGCTCCCCAGACCACAACTCCAGGTGTAGGTCCAGTGTGTCTCGGCCGCAGACATTTTGGTTGCAGGCGCTCGCCTGGCCTCCTTCTAACCAGCACACGGCCATCACTGGCACACAGGCAGAACCGGCTTTCATTAGAAAACACAACAGATCTCCACTCCGTCCTCCACTGAGCTCTAGCTTGACACCACTTACGTCGGAAACGGCAGTGGTTTGGAGTAAGTGGAATGCACGCTACAGGGCGTCTGGCTCGTAGCTGACCTTCAAGTAACTGATTTGTTACAGTTCGTTGTGTCACTGTGGTGGCAACTGCAGCTCGAACTGCTGCCGCAGACGCAGTACGATGCGCCACGGCCATACGCCGTACACGGCGGTCCTCCCTCTCAGTAGTGCCACGTGGCCGGCCGGAACCCGGTCTTCTTGAGGCAGTACCTTCCCCTGACCTCCGCTGCCAACAATCATTCACAGTGGCTACATTCCTGCCAAGTCGTTCTGCAATATTGCGGAAAGAAAATCCACCTTCTCGTAGCCCTATTACACGACCTCTTTCAAACTCCGTGAGCTGTTGATAATGGCTTCTTCGTCTTCTTAAAGGCATTCTTGACTAACATCAGCACACTACGTTGAATCTCAACGATAACTAACGCTCACGATAGTTACAGCGCGTATTTACAGCACACCTGCTTTGCATGATCGTTGGGGCGCTACTAGTGCCACACGTATGCGCCGAGGGCGAAATTTGCATAGACGTCATCTTACAGATGTACTCTCACCGCCTACCAGCTGTCGTTTATCTAACACAACCCCTTCTTGGTGTTGGGATTTTCTTTTCCGTCACTGTAGATAGGAAAAACAGATTATTTAAATTATTTCTTCGTGCTAGAGGCCCTGTTGATTTAGTTAATTTCCGTAAGTACCGCAATTGGCTTAACTCTAAATTGAGGCAGGGTAAAAGAAATTTATACTATAATCAATTTGCCTCAACGACGGATAGCAAGAGGATATGGCGTTCATTTAATGAGTTGTTAACAAATCAAGAAGTACCGATACACCAAATTTAATTGAATCTTACGGAGGTTGTTGATATTTTTAATTATTATTTCTTGGAGATACCGGGTATCTTGATATCAGAAATTCCTTCGTGTTCCAAAAATTACAGAGACTATTTGTCATCAACTATTTGTTCTTCATTTTTTATCACACAAGTTGACGACGATATTTTGTTGGAAATGAATAACTCGGTCCTTCTAAATGTGCCGGACTAGATGGTGTTCAACCCAGGGTTGTAAAATTGTATCTGAAGAATTAGTTATTCCACTCACTCATTTTGTTAATGGTATTTTAACTGCACCGCCCACAATTATTCGGGTCAGTGTTATCCACAAGAAGGGGTCAATGACAGATATTTAGAATTATCGTCCAGTATCGGGGAATTCTGTATTTGCAAAAAATATTAGAAAGGCGGATACTCAAACGGTTGTTATCTTTTATTGATACTAACAATATACTTAATAAAAAGCAACATGGTTTCCTAGGAGTGGTTCAACGGAGACTTGATGCTTTCAATAATGTTCTTGATGTTTTAAAATGTTTGCTGTGTAATATCGATAAGGGTCTCAGTGCAGTTGGGATACGTTTTATTTGTCTTGCGCTTTTGATACAGTTAGACGTGATGTTTTACTATCGAAGTTTGAACACATTGGTTTCAGAGGTGTTGTTAAAACATTTTTAAAGATATTTAACTATGAGGAGGCAATATGTTCAGTTACAGGTTGTTCGTTAGAGTGTAAAAGCTGTTCATTATGGGGTTCTACAGGGATCAGTTCTTGGTTCCCTACATTTTTTAATTTACGTCAATGATATCTTTAATGTTTCTTCCAGTGCAAATGCGGTTGTATTTGCTGACGACACAAGTTAATTTTTTTCTGGTCATGCGGTATCTTAGTTGATAATACGTGTCAACTATGACTTGCGAGAGTATTTCACTTGGTTCTGTTGCAATTCTTTAACCCTCAATGTTTCTAAAACGAATTGTGTTCTTTTCTCTGGTCGAAGGGTTGTGACAATAACTACTCCACGAATCTATATGAATTATATTGCTCTGGCTTTTGAGGGAAATGTAAAACTTTTGGAGTTCATCTGCACAAAAATTTACGGTGGAATGCACATGTTGATGCCTTGGCAGTTACGTTGAGATCTCGTATTGCAGTTTTGTCTAATATTTCGAGTTGCTTGTCAATTAAAATAAAGCTATTATTCTATTTTTCTTTTATTTACCCACATAAGTCTTACTGTCTTTTAGCTTGGGGAATGACAGCTAGAGGAAATATTAATCGAATTTTTTCTTTGCAAAAAAATTTGTTCGATTGTTAAGTCAGTCGGAAAAAGTCAATAGTTGGTTTTACCATTATAAGTTACCGCTTTTTGAGAAAACATACATATTCAGATTTATGTTGTTAATGCATGACCGTGTCTATCCTAATAAGCATTTAGATCTAGTTACTGTGTGTCATACTGTGAATGCTTATCACACTCATGGACATACCGATTTGGTGATCTAAGAGTTAGGACAAACGTGTTATATTACAGTATAATATAAATGCCACTTGCCCTCGACACTGGAACGGGTTGCCGATTTATATTAGATTAATGGTTAACTACGTTTTATTTAAAAGATAATTAAGTGAATACTTGATATACAGCTAATATATTTCTGGTTTGATTATCTACAAGTGATTATATAAATTCAGTTCTATAGGAGGATAATTTCTTAGCTTGGTACTTTTGTTTTTTATTAGGGGACCAGGGTCTCGTCCGGCCTACACTAGTCTTCTTTCCCTGGCGCCCTGTTATAGTGAGCTACAATTGATTGTATAAGTATTTGTATAAGTGTATACGTTTATGGACTATTTTCATGCTGATCAACTTCATGTGTTAATAATGTAATATAACAAAATAATAAAGAAATAAATAAAATAAGTATAAACTAGAGAAACCAAAATTTCGAAAAGCTGTCAGTGCAGTTTTCCGTAAACTTCTGAGTTGAAAAGAAATTAAGTATTGAAACGCCAAAGACACTTTTGAAGGAAACAAGCGGGAAGCCTTTGTCCCGAAAATCGTACTGATTACAGCTATATTATTTATTTAAAATAAGAATTCTTTGGCTTTCCTTGAAAATATATTTAAAAATTAGTACAATATGCCCTGATACTCCAGCTGTCTTTCTGAAAGTGTACAGGAGTACTACCACATTCCCGAACAAGTAGGTGAGTATTTGTTCAGTGATAATTAATGTGCAACACTGTGATGATAGATACAATCTGCAGACAAATATTGGAGATAGTGGTGATGGGCAATTGACATATACAATTCTCGCACAGAGTGGAAGAGACCTAAACTGATCGTAGGAGAAACATATGCCGACAACAGCGATTCCTAACAGTGTATCGTAATCAACGATCATGGTTTAACGTGGTGATCAGAGCGCCTTTGATCATGGGCACATTGCCGAAGTAAGAATAAGGGGCATTCTATCGTCTAAGTGGTAAGAACCCTAGGGTTCCCAAGAGCAACGGTATCAAGTATGGTACCGCGAATAAACCATCGACGGACGTATCAGAACCTTGAGACCAATTGATGACCGGAATCGAAATAGATTACCCAAGCTCGTATGAGCCATCCATTTGGAAATGGCGACGCAAATCAGGTCCAGGGTAAATGACGGAGGCGAAAGCAGCGTTATCAAACTAACGGCACGGAGCACGTTTTATTCACTGAGAAACGGCATTCGTCGCACTACTGGTGTCCCACTATTATCTGCTCGTCATCGGGCTATACGCCTCGCCTAGTGCCGGGAATTCCGAAACTCGACCTCTGTAAAGTGGGTCCGCTTTGTGTTGTCAGATGAATCGTTTGTATTTGTATTGAGCTGACGTGTGGCGTCAAAAGCATGAGGTCATGACCTTGTCGTTGTAGGTAGGCGCTGTTCAAGTGGGTGGTGGCTATGTGATGGTTTGGTGAGCCTTTAATGGGATACATTAGGTTTCTTAGTGTGTCTGGAGAAGTACCGTTAGTGTGTCTGTGTGGTCAGAAAAATCGTTTTCAGTTGTATTGAGCTGACTTGTGGCGCCGAAAGTATTACCTCGTCGTTGCAGGTCGGCTCTTTTCAAGGCGGTTATGTCTCTGTGATGGTTTAGTGAGCCTTCCCATGAGACACATTAGATTCCTTATTGTGTCTGCTTATAGCCCACTCAGTTGCCCACGGTGGTCGTTAAACCCTCAATAAAAAAAAGACGAAATTGGAACACAGGGAGTTCAGTGCGGTGTGTTGCTGGCGATTTGAAAATAATATTCGAGAGACGCTGAAATATCTTCCATATATCTGATGATGACTAGAAAATACCACGCGATTTGGAGAAAAATGAATTCATTTAGAAAGATATTGGTGCTTAAAGGCAGTAGTAATACGAGTAATCCTCATAAAACGGTGCTGCCAAGCAGCAAATCCAATAATCCTAGTCTTCAAGTTCACAAAAATGAATATTTAGACGCAACGGATATTTAGCATTCTAACGGGCTTCCTTTTCAATAAATAACTTCACTGAAAAGAGGGGTGTGGGAAAACAATAGGTTTATTGTGTAAGAAAGCTGCAATTGCTAGCGAAAAGATGTTCGCTGTACATTAACTAGTTGTTAAGCCATTAAGACTAACTTTTTATGTAATTTCTTATTTTAAGTATTTTATTCCAACAAAATACTAAATGAAGTTTTGCATACGATTCCTGCAGTTCGAAATATCAATTATAATTATTTTTGTAATACTTTTAATTCAAAACGCAAAAACATGATTCAAACCTCATTATATATTTCACATGCAGTATATTCACAAATTTACCGGACACTTAGAAGTGAAACACAGCATAGCATATATTGACATACATTAGTATGCTGCCGGTCAACCTTTGGCCTTAATGCATGCGCTGACCCTTCGAACCATACCTTCGACAAGGTTTTGAAACACAGCAATAGGAATGCTCTTCCATTCAGTATATAATGCTGCCGCTAAATGTTGCTTTGCAGTGGGCCTGGGTTCCAAACTTCTTATGCGGAGCTCTAATTGATTCTGTAGGTGTTCTATGAGATTTAGATCAGGGCTCTGTGCTGGCCACTCCACGCATGATTCCGAATTATCGTGAAACCACGCCGTAACAGTCCTTCTTAATGGCGCGGTGCATTATCCTGCTGGTACCAACAAGGCTCGGTTCCATAGTATTACAACAGAGTTCGTAGCTCATAATTGTCCAGAATATCGAAGTAGACGTACTGGTTAACAGGTCTGTCCACGATAACCAATGAGCCGGGGCCATACCACGCATAATCCCCCCCTCCCCGAATGGACTGCCAGTTCCAAACTTGACCGTAGGAACAGTACACTGCGGTAAATAGTTTTCCCTGGCTGCCGCCATATCCACACACGTCCATCAGACTTATGGATCGTGTATCTGGATTCATCAGTCCGTAGGACCCGTTTGTAATAATTCACGGTTCACGATAAATGTTATTTACTCCATGCTAAACGATGAGTAGCATTCTGAGGGAGATGAAAGGCTTATGAGCAGCCGCGCGACCACGGCAACCCATGGAATGAAGTTCTGTGCGAATGGTACGTGTGCATACTGAGTTTACAGCATTTTTACTTACCTGTACACTGAGATCTTGTTCAGTACTCCGTTGATTAGCTCTAACAACTCTCCTGAGGATTCGACGTCATCTATCACTGATTTTCTCTGGTATGCCTGTACGTTTTCCTGCTTCAGGCACGCCGTGAGTCTTCCACGTATTTAGTACATCCAAAACATTTACCATGGTATGTTTAAACGCCTCTCGGTTTCTCTTATGGACAACCCACTAATATAACACCCAACAATCTGTCCTTCCTGAAAGTCAGTTCTCTCACGCCGTGACATTTTCACTCAACCTCACAAGGCAATATGATGGTGGTCAGCTGCAGGTTTGTGTTTATACCGTTTGCAGCTGTACTGCGCATCTTAACAACAGAGAGAATCCGTTCATTTGCTTTTTAAGGGGTAGCCGGCAATTTTTGTCAAACCTATAGTGTAATTGGGGTGTTACATTTTTAAATATATCTTATTTCGATCTACATGAATACACAAATGAGCATAGATAATACTATAAGATAATGAGCAAAGAATCAACTGAAATATCTTTCTACACCATGATATCAAGTCAAAACATATTTTCGGTTATTGTTGGTTACATTTTCTTATTGTCTGCACTCTCGCTTACATTGTAAAGCAAATTCTTTTAGGTCTTTATATTAAGAACGTGAAATATTAATTGGCGTTATGTAATTAGTTAGCATTAAAGAACACTTCAATGGCAATCATAAATTACTTGCTTTATCATTTTAACAGAATATATGACTCCTTTTTGATTAATTCGGTCAGCAGAGCTCCAGAATTTCAAAATGAAAGTAAAATATTGTACATATCAAAACATGTTTGTTCTTCACCCTGCATTAGATATATGGTCAACTGGCAAAAATGCATTTCAACTTAGACTGTACAATAGGCGTTCTTTGCAGAAAACTTTCCTGAGATATATAAAAAACCAATAAGGCTACTTCGATGTAGTTGTAAGAAAGAGTGGTGCGACTTGTAAGCAAGATTCATAACTACGTCGAATTAAAGTTACTGATTTTTAATATAGTTCAGGAAAGATTTTTACACAAAACACCAATTGCACAATCCAAATTATTATTTTTTTTTACCACTGGGCCAATTTTGGTGTAAGAGAAATCTTTCTTCGCTGAAGAAACTGGGTCGAAATTGTTTCCCTTAGGAATACAGGGATAGAAATCACTTAAGTATAGATTAATAGTTGTTTTTTCGCATTGAAACCGCTGTAACCGTAAGGATCATAGAATGATGAAATGCATTTGAAGGTGCCAAAACGTTTCAATGCATGTTAGTGATTGCAATAATTATCTGGTAGATCAAGCTCATGTGAATAAATATTTCCCATGGATTACTATACCCTTGAAGTTTTTAGAATTCCAAATAAATGCGTGCGCTAAAGCACTACCGTAGCTTTAAAGGGTAACTTAAGAGAACTCACCAAAAATGAAATCTTTCGGTTCCTAACTTTTAATATAACCATAAGCGTTTCACCAAATTTTGTGAGATATTTACAAAAGAATAATTAAAATATCTAAATTTTCTCATACTTTGATGTGTTCTACTCTTGAATATTATCTTCTTTTTGACTACGTAAAATCACTGCAGACAGATTCTTTTGACGCGTTTTAGGCTTTTAGCTTCCTCAATAGCAAAAGTTTTATCCACTCCCAGAAATAAATATTTGACTACCTAAAATCACTAATGATATAAATTCTAATAATACAGATATTTGACGTGGACTAGGAACATCAAACAAAGGTCAAAGCTCTTTTCACGTTTATAAGTGAGTCACGGAAAAATTCTAATTGGCCTCCACCGGGAATCGAACATAGATTCTTCCAGTTGAGCGCCGGATACCAATTGGCAGATTGCTTCTTGGAGCCCCGCACAATGCTGGGGATTCACCAAAGATGGTAAGCAGCAACTGAACAAATAATTAGAAGGCGAATGAATAATCAATACAGACATTTGATGTGGACTAGGAACATCAAACAAAAATCAACGCGCTTTCCACGTTTATAAGTGAGTCACGGGAAAATTATCATTGGCCGTCAGCGGGAATCGAACTCAGGGTCTTCCAGTTACGCGCCGGATAGCACAATTGGCAGATTGCGCCGCGTAACTGGAAGACCCTGAGTTCGTTTCCCGGTGTCGGCCAATGATAGTTTTTCCGTGACTTACTTATAAATGTGGAAAGAGCGTTGACTTCTGTTTGATGATATAAATTCTTTTGATGTTTCAGGCTTCTATCATCCTCTATAGGAGAGGTTTTATTGACTCGCAGACGTAAATCTTTGACTACCTAAAGTCATTGGTAACATAATTTCTTTTGATGGGTTTCAGGTTTCTATCATCATGAATGGCAAAGGTTTTATCCACTTGATGAAGTAAATATCGAAAATCAAAATAGTCCATTTGCGACACATCAGGGGACTTTAAAGAAATATGAGCAAAACATATTGACTATTTTATGCATTTGCAAGAACTAGCGTTTCTTTGTTTCCATTTCCAAGAAATAGTACCATCTCTTTTATCCATTTTACAAGAAATAGCGTGCTAGATTTTGATGTATGACTGGTAGCTTCATCCTGATGAGGAAGAATCAGGAGTTATTTTATAAAACTTTCTGTGGATTCTTGGAACCCACTTTTTAGAGTCTTTTTCTGCTCTTTTCCGACGGTAAATTGACAGTTTTTGTCACAGTCGTTTAGGTAGGTCCATAATTCCTCTATAGTAACAATAAATTTCCATATATTTCCGGTTAAGTGATTTTCTTAAAGAAGTCTGCAGGGTGTTCTGTGCTCCAGCCACATTCCTAAGCTACAGGCGGTGAACATTATGATTTTTTTCAGATTCAAATCGTTGTTTATTGTATTGTTTAAATCTGATAAAAAGATATTTAACAACTTATTGATTGATTTTTTGGGTTTAGTTTATTTTCTTTTGAGACCACATACCCTATTTTTGAAATAGTCATATAAGACTGTACCTTCGTTTTCCTGTTAAAAGCAATGCTTGACGATTTTTTTCTATTATTAATAATATTTCCTATTTAAGTGCTGATTCCTGATTTTCTCAGCGTCTCTATTTACAGAATACGAATATTTCTCTTCGTACAGAGCAAATACATAAATTTATATTCACATCGTGTTTACATTTGCTGTTTTCTTTGCAGGCGATATTCCACTGCAGCAGTTTTTTCATGATTATCTACTAAAAATTTAACTACCAGTTTAAATTCTTTGAACTACTTTTATTTTCTGTAAATTTGTTATCAAAAACGTTCAAAAATGTGTAAACATCATTGTAGATCGTCTCCAAAATTACCGATTTCTGCGGGTAGTACGGCTTGTGTCGCCAGCTGAAAGTTAGGGGTTTATGTTGAAGAAAATAATAATTCGATATTATTTTAGACTAAAGCAAGTAATCCGTTCAGATGTAGGAGATTTGTCGTCCTATCAGCTCGAGATTACCTGAGACGATAGCAAATGCTCTTTCTCTTTATATGAATTTTTCCCATGCTATCACAACACATGTTGGATACTTATTTCACATCAAAACCTTAATTGTGCAGCTTAACACAGCTTACGAGTGCTTAGGAGAACTTGGGGTGTATTTCGCCATTTGTCTTCAAACATCGAAGTACCCTATTGAACACAGTACACAGTGTGCCCCGCTTGGGATCGATGAAGTCACTGTATCCCTCTCCTCCGAAGGCGAGGGGGTCACAGGGATAAATTCACAGCAAACACATTAAAACCCTGTCCGCCATTCAAGTGTATTTCACACTTCGGAAAAGATTCAAGATATCAAATGTCATTTTCAGAAAAGAAATCTAGATAAATAAAATGTATATTGAGATTCAAGTAAATTAGAGTATTTTGTATTTAAATTAATAGTAAATATGTAAGTACACTGTAAGTACATTTGCAAGTTGAGTGTAAATACATCTCTTAGTACAAATATGTAATTGCACCTTTAAGTACAAATCTGTAAATACATCTAAAAGTACTATTTCCAGTATGGATTTATTCAAGCTGTAGGATCTACTTTGGAATCAAAGCTCATAGGTATGTTAAGTTGTGGAAACCTGGCTAATGTATATAGGAAGCCTGCTAATTTTAGTTGCCATTTAAAGACAAACAAGAAAAACCTCAAAAATAAATCTTTAGATTTGTAGTACAGATTTATAGATAAAACACTCATTGTTATAAATATACGCACACCCATAACGAGGCGTCCCATCTCACTACTGAAATGTGATTTCAGTAGTGAGATGGTACATACGAATGGCAGAAGTGATTACAGTATCATAGCAGCAGTACGATTTCCCTCGGACATATGGTGCACACTCCGTTCAGCGTTAGTACCTCGTCGGACTGCCACGTGCTCCTATACATCGGGTGATGCGGTCCGAGCATGGGTTCAAAGAGACGCCGTATGTCATCCTGGGACAGAATGGCCCAAACTTCTTGCAACTGACGCTGTAAGTCACGAACACTGGGACATGGAGAAAACCGGCGTCCCATCTGGTCTCACATGTGCTCGATGGGTGAGAGATTAGGCGAACTGGAAGGCTAGGGAAGCGTCGAAACATTACGTAGACAGTCATGGGAAAAGCGAGCAGTGTGCGTACGGGCGTTATTTTTTTGGAAAATAGCCCCGGGATGCCCCGCCCGGAAAGGCGGAACATGGTGCCGCAGGATCTCCTGTACGTAGGCTGGGCTGTCAACGTCCCTCGGATCACTGCGAGGGAAGTCCGGCTGTCATACGCAATGGGTCCGCAGAGAATCACGCCTGCAGTTCGGGACGCGCGCCGCTGTACAGTGAGGATGGGATTGTAGCGCTCACCTGCGGTTCTCCACACTCTGCCACGGTGGTCGTCCCTTCCCATACAGAAGCGGGATTCGTCGCTGAACACTATGCGTCTCCATTTCGTAGCATTCCACGTTGCTTACTATGACACCACTACAATCGACGCCCACGATGGTGAGATGTCAATTACAGAAAACGTAAGGGCCGTTGAGAGTGCAGATTTGCCACAGGTAGGCGTCTGGAAATGTTTCTGGCGAACAGAAGAGTCCCTTGCACAGCCGCCTCATGTCTCTGGATATTGAACAAGGACGTCGTTGCATCTCTGCAGGCTGCTCTTACGATCCCACGGTCCTCTCTCCTGGTGGTGTGTCTGAGTCGTTCATAGCCAATCCGCCGTGTCTGGCTGCCTTCCCGTGTCCGACCGGCCCAAATAGCGACCTATTCGGCACGGTGGCCAATCTGCCTCTCTCATCCCGACGATACGGCTACGTTAAAGCACTGTCAGTTACCCGTACGCACATCAACGTAGGCTCGTCGGCATGTATATCGCTCAGGGATTTCACTTGACTCTTAACGTGTACTTCGGCACGAATGTGGAGTCCCCTGAAGGGCGCCTTATAAGCCGCAAGGATTGCGATTGCAGCCCCGGTCTGGGACGCACGAGCATGCGGAATAACATGAAATTTTAATCATTTGCATGTCTGCCGGCCCGGTAGCTATTCGCTGAGTTTCGCGTTAATCACACAGTTTTTTTCTTGGAACGTGGATTTTAATGACGATGAGTGTATAATGTTTGAGTAAAATACACTGAAAAGCAAATGAATTAGAGACAGCTGGCGTTATGCAAATGTGGCGCTGTGGGAGGCCCTGTAAACGGAAACGACATGACGCATGTAGTAATCCGACAATATAAGGAGTGATGCGACGGGAATCAGTAAGAGTCGGACGCAGTATGGGTAAAACGAAGGATCTAAGCGCATTTAATCGTTGGCAAATTGTCAGTGCCTGACGAATGGGTCACTTCATCTCGGAAGTCGTGATGGCAGATGAAACGATTTGTGTGTGGCACAAGCTGCATGAAGCCATGGATCTCGCCTGTGAACTGGGAACCGTATCGGCTGGTGGAGGGTCCGTATATGCTATGTGATGTGTTTAGCTGGACATCACTGGAACCCCTGGTACGTCTACAAACGTCTGTGACAGCACAACGTTATGTGCGCATACTTTCTAACGAGATAGCCGTTCATGTAATGCATTCATGCTGATGGGTTGGACCTGTTCCAACAGGACAATGCACCTCCACAGAACTGTCGGGACGCCACATTATGGTTAGAGGAGCATTCATCTGAGTTTGAGGTTGAGGTGTTGTCATTCCCACACAAGTCCCCGGATCTGAACGTGATAGAACACATTTGGGATCCCAACACAGTAATCCGAGACCTCGGAATACACCCGAATTGTGGAGCGTTCTGCAGGAAGTATGGTGTGCATTGCCTAATTTTTTGCAGTTGTGCGCTCCCTTGGGGTACCTACCAAGTATTAGACTGGTGTACTAGTTTTTCCAGCACGTCAGTGTATTCTAATAGTGCTTACAAAACATCATCATAGGTTTCGTAGTTTCTTTTAAGGTGACGATAGTGATATTAATTTCCTGAAATAGAATTCGTGCAATTTTACAGAACCTGTACAATACATTTAACGAGCTGCATACTTTTCTTTGAAGTATTACAACATTGATTCATCTTTCTGGATACACTACATTAATATGTTGTAAAGCGTTGAGAAAATGACGCTCCCAATCAACAAATGTTTGGAATAACTTTCCTGCCATGGTTACTGATTCCTGTGTGATATGCAATTAATTATTAAAAATAATTCCAACGTTGTTTGTTACAGTTAATCTCCATGAAAAATCCATGGATTATCTCTCCCTTATGATTCTTAGATTCCGTGCGTTTAATTTTGGTGATGCCGTCTTATGTGCAGTACAGTAATCAGAAATTAAGCAGTTAAACTCTTCCGCGAACAACATGTTTCAAATGTAACAAGATTATTTCCTATTACTAAGAACAGGATTTTTTTTTAATTTTTTTTTTTAGTTTCCTGTTTCGGAGTTCAATGCCTATTAGGTGCCTCACTATTATAAGGATCCAATTTCCTTAATTTAAAGACATTGCTGCCATGTAAGAGGTACAACCAATTCTCATCCGAGAGTGGAAGCCATTGCCAAAACGGATGATTACCCAAAAGCCCAGGCTTCTAACCACTTGCAAACGTGATGACAAAAGAACTTTGTTTAGCACCTGTTTGAAAAGTCTGTCTCTGTTACCATAACTCAAGTTATGTATATCTTATTAGTGGCTTTAATTTGATACACTGTGAAGCGCAAATGGTTAAAATTATAATTTCCTTTTAAATATCATAATCGCAGATCTACAAGATAGCAGGAATTATAGTCTAATGGTAAGTCTGGAAGATATTAATCCATTTCGATTATTTTAGGGTGTGAAATTCATCAAAAAAAATGTTTTAATCTCCATAAATGTGGTAAAGGAACACTCAAACTTACGTAATTTTCACAAATGAATCTACATGCTTGTACATTCTAAATAGCAGAAGCGTGTTCACAATAAATTTGGTGTTCAGATAATTTTTCATTAAACTATTAAATTTCTGACATCGAAATAACGATAGAAAGCAATCCTAATTTATGTTTTTTTTAATTAACATAGAGTGATATCACATTTTAAACGGAATTTAGATTATCGGTCATCGTTTTTCTGCATATAATGTATTTTCATGAAACGTCAGATATGACTTGAAGAATTGGTGATGAGATTTTATGAATTATCGACTATACCATTTCGTCATCCCCAGTTCTATTGTGCAGTACTAGGAGTTTACCGCAAAATTCAAATTTCGCTATGATTCATTACTTACGTTTACTCTTCAATACATTGATATCAGGAATCGATACTGTTCACTGCCAATAGGTATTTGGTGTCGTTAACAAAACGAACAATGGGAATGAATATTTCACACATGAAGAAATGTCGGCAGGCTTAATTTTATGCTGACAGTGATGGTGAAATACGGATATTTTAAAATTACGTCAGTGGTTCTGATACACTGACACATTTGCATCTGCACTTGCAGTATGAAGAAATATTGCTTTTTTCTTAAATGCAAACCTCGAGATGCGATTTCCTTTAACAAATGTAAATGTTAATTTTAAAGACAGTTCCAAATGCTTATAAGGAGCAGTAAGAGCCACACATGTTTCGTCCTCTTAAAAATTTGATTATCTGCCTGGAAATGCTGCAGAAATGTAGGGATAGGAATTAAGGTGTACTTCAGAAAAACAATTTATTGATGCAACTAGGCACGCAATTTTTGCAAATGCATTTTCAGTCTATGTAATTTCTCTTCTAAGGCAAACGTAGGACTTCCTAGAACAGAATTATTATTATGTAAGTAAAGACCTCACCACTTAACCTGATGTAACACGTGAGGAAGGAACTGATCAAGGACTGCAAGGTAGGCCGAACTTCCATTCATCATTGTCCGATCTGACTAATGTTCTTTCAGCAGAATAGGAGTCTGTTCCCACAGCTATGTAACAAACGTCAAGAGGAAAAGTGTCCCCGTGGAATGGAGGTTGTGACAGTAGATATCTATGGACGAATTCGATATCATTCTTTTCTTATTACAGAGTGTTTGTGGGTGAGTCAATATCCGGATACTTTTCATCAGTTAGTGTACACAAACACACCGATCACTCTGAATTCCTTGTCATACAGTTTTCCCTTCTTCAGCAGAAGTGCTGTTTGCAAATTTTATTGAATTTATTCGTAGACATATTAAAACAAACAAGATTACATCGAATTTTTGTTTGTAAATTTTATTGAATTTATTCGTAGAAATGTTAAAGCAAACAAGATTACATCGAATATTTGTTTGCAATGATCACATCTTTTGAATAAGTTCAGAAACGAAACAAATATTCAAAACAGATTACCTACCATCTCGGATAAAAAGAAAATACTCTTGCGCGATCTACCAAACATCTCTAATAAGTTTAAAAACCGAGTTTGAAGGAATTGTTTCAAATTGAATGGACCCGGTAAAATAATGAAGAAGTACTTATTTCTATAATCGAACAACATCCATAAATAGAACTAGCTGCTTTTCACAGTAGCAATTGAAAAATATGTTCCGGATTTTCCCAAATTTTTGAACAAAAAGTTCCTCACAGCAGAAGATACGAGAGGCAAATGGGATTTTCAAATTAAATTATGTCAAGTTATATATAGGATATCGTGACAAAATGTTAGGCGCTCAAACTAAAACTTTGAGCAATACTTGAAGGAAAAATGGATCTAAAATATTCTTCATATTGAAAAACATCCTACGAACATATGGCTTTTCCAAGGGATATTGTGAAATGAATAAGGTCTTTCACCAAGAAATATACTCTGATGTCCCTCTGCTGCAGAATATTAAATAAATGGGCAGTAGAAAATATGCGAAAATTATTTTTTTATGGGAAATCCTCTACTAAGAAGAAATTTATTCAGTTACGTTTTCTCAGAGCGGGTATTTTGGAAAAACGGTTTGTTGTTTACACACTCTAGATGTAATAATGTTCATTTTCAAAAACTTCATATTACCAATATTCCTCGTGCCGAATGTAATGCCTTAAAAAAAGGAATTCTTAAAAAGGATTTTAAGAATCAGACCTACAAGTTTCAAACGGAAATGATGCAGATTAAAACCACCTAGCTGCAGAATTCTGAACTACAAACAAGCCAAAGGTGCTACAAGGCGAATGGTGTCAAGCTTTAAAAGAAGTTATTAAATTTGAATTTCGAAGACCTTTGTCGATTGGGAGGTATCGAAAAAAAACCGATTAAATGCTTTTGCATGCCAACGGGACAATTTTGTAACTATGCGCTGAAAATACGCAAAACATTTATGTTCATACTTTGTAGTATGAACTTCTAAAAGGAGTTTTAAATCTAACTTTTTCAAACACGCAGATTTCGCTGAAAGATGACTTGAACGGAAACGTGAGATTTCCCCTCGAGTAAGAGACTGGTGCGTTAGGAAAAAAAATAAAATATGTACAAAAGATTTCGCATCAAATGCTATGTTCGCCAATGGAAGAATGTTTCAAATATAACTGTTAAAAGCAGAGATCTGCTGAACAAAGAAATATATACACTAATTAAAAAAAAACACCGGACACCCCGTGAAATGCAAACGAATGGATCCTCTGCGTTGATAAGATGCCCGGTACAGCTGCAAATGGTATAAAAACAAGCCTGCATCTGACCGCGATCATATCGCATTGTGGGGTTGAGAGAAAATGTCGCGGCGGGATAGAACTGTTTTTGAGAAAAGAAAGATTGTTGGGTGTTTTATTAGTGGGTTGTCCATAAGATTAACCGAGATGCATTTAAACATACCCACGTCAACTGTTTTGGATGTACTGAATAAGTGGAAGACACATGGTGTGCCGGAAGCAGCAAAACGTACAGTTAGACCAAAGAAAATCGGTGATAGTTGACTTCAACGCCTCAGGTAGGTCGTTACAGCTAAACGACGGAGTACTGCACAAGACTTTAGTGTACAAGTGAGACAAAATGCTGGAACTCCGTTATGTACACGTACCATTTACAGGAAACTTCATTCCATGGGTCTCGTGGACGTGCTGCTGCTCTTAAGCCTTTCATCTCCACTCGGAATTTTACTCGCTGTTTAACATGGTGTAAAAAACATTTATAGTGGACCGTAGATAACGGAAACGGGTCCTATAGACTGGTTATTCCAGATACAGAATCCATCAGTCTGATGGCCGTGTGTGGGTATGCTGGCAGCCGGGGGAACGCTATTTGCCACGGTCATGTTTGGAGCTGGCAGTGCACTCGTGTTTTGGTGTTTTTCGTGCTATGGTCCCGACCCTTTGGTTCTCATGGAGAAACCTGTTAACCAGCACTCCTAGCTTGATATTCTGGACAATAACGCCCTACCGATTCTGCGGCAATACTATGGAACCGAGCCTTGTTGGTACCAGAAGGATAATGCACCGAGCCATAAAACAAGGACTTTTACGGTGTGGCTAGACGATAATTCTCTGTCGTTTGTGGACTGGCCAGCATGGAGCCCAGATATTAATCCCATATATCCCCTATGGGATGAATTAGAGCTCCGCTTAACAATATTTTGCTGAAGCATTATGTAAACAACAGTTAGTGACCACATTATGTACTGAATGGGAGCGCATACCTATCGCTGTCTGCCAAAACCTTGTAGAAAACATATCTCGAAGGGCCAGTGCATGCATTAAAAGGCCAAAGCTGGAACGACCTCGTAATGTATGTCAATAAATGCTATGTTGTGTTTCTCTTGCAGGTGCACGGCGAATTTCGTCAATATAGTGTGTATCGACACCCCTCGCAGAGAAAACTATGTATTATTTTATACGGAAACTATATGAATTTTTTTTTCGTATTGAGTGGTAACTGACGGCAAAGGAACGTTTTCACTCCAATTTCAAAAACCGTACGTATTATTGGAAATACAGCGAAAACGCAAAGGCATATGTACGAACATTGGTGTCAAAGAGTTGCTTACAAAATTTGGAAAATGTATGCAGAACTTTTCCACAATAAACTGCATCAGCGCAATAAACGTTTTTCAGATTGGACAAGTATCAGATCTGTCGCAATATACGGATACGTCCCTAAAGGAAAATAAGCATTTGAAAAAAGAAATTCTCTGCCGAATAGGCTTCGTGAAAAATAGCACTGAAGGAAATAGTTTTTTAATCGGGCAATTTGAAACATTGAAATGCGGAAAGTGCGTTATGAAGTGTACAGCATCTGGATTTTACGTTAACTTTCTGCAAACGCTATGCTAAATTTATACCACCAAAAATTTAAATTTCACTTCAAACCTGTTACCGACTTTTAATTAATAATAGTTTCAAATAATATACTGAAAGTAAATGTCAGATGGCATTCGTAATCCAGAATTCATACATTGGTTAGCAAGTTGTCTTTCTTGAGTGAATGTGATTGATAACTATTCATCAGGTTTTGAACAAAAGTGCACGAGAATTAAGTGAAAGATGAAAGAAATGTCAATTCCGCTAGTGAAAATATAACTTTAACCTTTTATACTGACAATGCAGTTGCAATTGCAGAACAAAATTTTTTCCAATCACTTTAATAACTTTTTGATGAGCTTATATGTTTCTATACGTATAAAGTAGAGCTAAAGATTTAAGTCAATCTAACGTCATTTTTTACTTTAAGTAAGATTTAACACGCCTAATACACGATAAAGAGTGTATAACTGTCAGTGCAAAAACATAAATGACAGCTACATTATAAAAGAGGCATTGGATTTTCGGATTGAACTCGGTGGAAGCAAGGATGATGCGCTAAATAAGTAGATCGCTTGTCTGTTTGATCTTTCCAGAACTCAAACCACATGATCGATCAATTCTTCCTGGAGTTCTAAGTGTGGCATGATAGTCAGTTTCATACATGGTAGTTGCATTTACAGTTTCGTCGTTATCAGTATATGCATTTAAACATTGGTGAGAAAGAACTATAACCTGCTGACCTATGTTTCATTGCATATATCAGAACGTATTGATAATTCAATGAACAATAATCTAAATATACTATGAACATATTTTATTAAGAGCTTTTCTTTAGAGCTAGAGAACGAAAGCGAGCTTGATGATTTTTGTATATGTAATCCTGTGGACAGTGATTTCTACATCTTCACTATGAGCCAGCGCAAATGTTTTCTCATATATTCGTTTGAAAATTTTACTCCAAGTCATTTCTGTATGTCTGCAATATTTTTAAAGGCACTTTGATTCATCTGAAAGCAGTCGTGGAAATACATGCACGGCAAGTGTAGCAGCCCCGATATTTAAACTGCTTAACAAAATATATCTGCTGCTAATTTCAATGGACATATGAATTTAAATTTTCACATAGGATAAAGAAAGAATTTCGTTTCTATAAAATTCAGCCCATCAAAAAAATCTTAAAAGAAATTTAGCAGTGATGAAATTCCAAGGAAAATACCCGTACAATGCAACATGGGATCAAAGCCTTCCTACCTACCTTAGTTTCCACGAAGACTCTTGCTCTTTTCTTGGGTATTCTGCAGTGTACATCGTGCAGGTAAAGGTCATTTCATGCTGTCTGTATTTATACCGAAATTTAATCTTGGGTAACTGGAGGCGCAAACTGACTGACCAGGAGTTGGGCAAGTATATCCCTCATTTTTTCACTATGCAACAAATCGGCGACAGCCATGGGAATGGAAGATTTGGAGCATATCAGTTATCCGGGATCTGTAAGTCATTCCTCGCCGCATATGGTTGGGAATTGCCTTGTTTGAAGGTTGTACCGAGGACCTCTGCAGAAATGGCAGCACTTTATTCTCCACAATTCTACGATGTACAACTTCTTCGTCATGGTTCATGCATTTCAAAATAGGCCGAAATGTGGATGGAACATAACAGCATTCCACTGCAGAACACCCCATGTCAGGCCTTTAAGATCTACATAATGCATGCCCCCAGCAGCCGTTAACCAGGGAGTTGCAATGCAAGGATATATGTTTATCATGGCTCATTAAGTTGAACCGGGGCTCTTGGGGAAAAGGTATTATTCTAGTCCTATGCCTTTACACACATTTCTATCTGAAGCCGTGGTAAAACATCTTTCCGAAGTTTGGGCAAATATCTTATATACGTTATGTATAAATATGCCAGACCTTCCATGCTCTGTGTACTCAAACCCTGATATGTCACGTCTAACAGGGCTATCAGAAATCCCATTATGTGTGAAACATACTAAGAAATGATGGTTTTTAACAAATATTATTTGCAAAAAAAACAGGAAAATCTGGTGTTTTTTACTGATATACGTATGTAGACTTTTGGTTTGGTTTTCCCTAGGTTCCTCTGCTTAGGTGCTAACCTTGCCTGGTATCGTCCCAATAGTAGGGACTTCACAAGATTCACCCGCTGAGTTGAAAAATTTGCATGGCAATGTTGTTATACTCCTAGGCTTAGATGCTAACCTTTCCTTGTGTCGTCGCAATAGTAGGGTTTTTCACAAGGTTCCTATGATTAGATGAAAGTTGCGGGGAATTTTTCAGTCCCGGACAAAAATTTCAGTCTTAGTACTGGGTTTGACCCAATGATTGTGCGGCATCCTTACCCGGGAAGAGTTTCATGAGTGTGAAATCTTACTGATCTTTGCCATAGATTTTAATATCCTGGCTTTTCGGAAGAATGTGAAATGCATGCGTTTAAAAAATTCAGGCAGAGTACCTATAAATTTTGGTGAAACAGTTTAGGTAATAAGCAACTATCTTTTATTGTTCAGAAAACCAGTTCAATTGTGTTTTACAAAGAAAAGATGTGATATGAAAAACTGAAGTGGGGGCGCTTCAAAGTAGCCACTTTTTAAAACGTACATGGATATTTACTGAAATTACGCTTTCTATCATAAAAATGAATGGAAGTTAAATCATTTGTTACGAAAATCGATTTAAGTAATATTATGAAAATATAGTATTTTAAAGCAGAAATACACGGTTTCTGTTTGTTGTTTTAATATTTTGCTTAACTGCGAAAAACAATTTTTTCGCTGATACCAAAGAACTACCTAATAGAAAACAAAAAAGTTGACACCGAATTTTCGGGTGTAATAAGCGCGTCTTTGAATCCGTTCTGACGCAAATTAAATTTATCAAAATTATTCAAAGTCAATGGTACCGGTATGAAAAACAATAGATCTGACGTAAGAAAGAAGATTTGCAATCGAACTTTTAATCCCTCAGATATTGCTGTAAACGGAATCGTGAGCTTACGAACTCTTAGAAACCGAAATATCGAAAAAAATGAGATGTGACTTTACGGGACGTAAAGTCACATCTCATTTTTCACATCTCACATCTCATTCAAGTCACATCTCACATCTCATTTTTTTCGTAGGAAAACCATGAATTATTTTAGGAAGAAAGTATTCTCAATAAGTGTATTCATATAAGCGGCATCGGTCGAAGAAAAAAAGATTGTCGAGTTTTCAGGAGAGCAGATTTTGCAACAAATACTTCAGGAGCAGAAATTAACACTTATGACCCCTGGTGGCTAAACCATTATTTACCAAACATTAGAAATTATGTGAAAAATATTTTCGATTAGGTCTTGTATGCGATACAGGAAGAAGTTTTTAAATCAGATCTTTAGGAGCAGAAATAACGCAGAAAACGCAATTTACCATTGTGCCCCCTAGCGGAAAGTCTATGATTTACTTGAAAATTTTTAATTTATGGGAATAACATTTCGCATCGGAAACACTATCCACAAAGAAGAAATTTTTCAAATCGTACTCTTAGAAGTAGAGATATTGACAAAAATAAGATATACATCTACGCCCCCTGGCGTAGAAGCCATGCATTTTTCAAGACGAACATTTTCCTAAGACGCTTAATGACATGAGGAGTGCATATTATCGGTCAACAAACGACTTTTTTTCAATCGAGATTTTAGAAGCTCATATTTGGCTGCAAATACAACAGAAGCGGAAATTAAGACTTACGCCACCTGGTGGCCAAACCATTTTTTACAAAAATTAGAAAATATGTGCAAACGATTTCCTATTAGGAGCTGTATGCGGTGCAGAAAGAATTTTTCAAAACGGAGATTTAGAAGCAGAGATATATTGGGAAACGCAATTTACATTTACGCCCCTAGCGGAAAGTCTATGAATGACTTGAAAATTTTGAAATTACATGAACCACATGTCACACTAGAAACACTATCAAACAAAGAAGGACTTTTCAAATCGGACTTCTAGAAGTAGAGATATTGACAATAATAAGATATACGTCTACGCCCCTAGCGTAGAAACCATGCACTATTTTAAGAAGAAAATGTTTCTAAAAGGTTTGTCGACATGAGTAGTAGCGGTCAACAAACGACGTTTTTTTCAATCAAGAAATTAGAACATCATATTTTGCTGCAAATACAACGGAAGCGGAATTTAAGATTTACGCTCCCTGGGGGCCAAACTATTCTTTCTAAAAAAATTAGAAATTATATGCAAACAATTTCCCATCAGGAGCTGTATCCGGTGCAGAAAGAATTTTTCAAATCGGAGATTTAGAAGCAGAGATATAGGGGAAAACGCAATTTATCACTACGCCTCGTAGCGGGAAGTCTATGAATTACTTGAAAACTTTGAAATTACATGAAAAACTTGTCACTGGGAAAACACTTTCCAACAAAAAGGAATTTTTCAAATCGGACTCCAAGAAGTAGAGATATTGCCAAAAATAAGATGTACGTCTAGGCCTCCTAGCGGAGAAACTGTGTAATATTTTAACAAGAAAATATTCTGAAAAGGTTAATCGATGTGAGTGGCATCAGTCCACGAAAAAGTTTTTCAATGGATATTTTAGAAGCTCCGATTTTATGGCAAATACAGAAGAAGCAAAATTTAACACTTACGCCTCCTTGTGGACAAAGTATTTTTTACCAAAAATTTGAAATTATATGCAAAAGATTTTCCATCAGGAGATGTATATGCTGAAGAAAACAATTTTCAAATCGGAGTTTTAGAAGAAGAGTTATCGAGGAAAAGGTAATTTACTTTTACGACCCAATAGTAGACAATCTATGCGTATTTTTAAAATATAACTGTATCTAAAATACTCTTCGACATAAATAGAATCGAAAGATAAAAAAAAAATTTAAATCGGATGTTTAGAAGCAAATATGCGCAATAAAATGTATTTTTTGAATTCGAGGTCATCTGCATTTACGACCTCTACCGGTAAAATTGTATATCGTAAAAAAACGAAATGAAGGATCACATTTGCATATTTCCAGCTTCCCAATGCAAAAAGAATTTTTCAAATCGGACTAATAGTTGCAGAGATATCGTGGGTACAGGCGGACGGACGGACAATACGATAACAGAAGCACGATCTTTTTTTACAAAAGACGTGCTAAAAAGAAAATGTTCATTAATTAAAGTACATTGACCATTAAAGGCCGTTAAGTGCAAAAACATCAGACTCTTTTTAAATAATGAATTTTCCAAATTACGTAGTGAAAGATAAGTGTAAATGACATTATTTTTAAACATACATTCTTTGCTGTGTAGAAAATGGAAGTTCCCAAAATTATTTCTAATGCCTCCCAGTTCTGACTTCGCTTTTATCATGCAACGGATGGTACACAGTTTAGGTTGATTACTTACAGAGAGTTATATGAAATCAGCATTTTAAAATAGAAATAGCCCCGCTCCACAATAACTGATTTGCAAGAAGCTGGAGTACCTCCTTTTATACGGACAAGAATTTTGTGTAATGCAGACATCTTTGCATTACAGGAGATGTATTGGAAAAACCATGTGAGAATTTCCTTTCGAATGTAATTTGTAATTTTGTAATCAGTATTCAGAATATGACTAAGTAACCGGAATAGTATGCAAAAACAGAAAACAAAGCACAGCTTGTGAAAATCAATATTTCCTTTAAAACAACGGTGAGATCTTTTGTATAAGTGTTCGAGGGCACTGTGGAAGATTTGAACCAGAACCTCCTTCAATCTGTTGGTCCCACCAAATTAGATGTCTTCAATGCCAATGAGAGGCTTTCCTGACGAGGCACAGCTCACCCTTGGGAAGAGAAAAAGTATGAGGGTGTCAAATCTGGCAAGTATAGTAGATATTCTATCACACAGATAGACTTCGTAGTAAAAATGCACGCTGTGCGCTGCCTGTTTAGCTATTCAGCGAGGAGCTTTTAATGGTCTACTCAGTGAGTAAACAACGTGTTTCATTCACCTGTTCAGCTGTTCACGGAGTAGCAAGGTGATTATTTTCTAGTCATGGGCAAAACTTCGGGAACCTTCATCACATTTTATTTGTCCGTGCAGAAATTGGACGTGTTCTGGGTTGTTCATCCTCGAGGACTCCCCCACCTTTATAGGCTGTAAGCCAGCGGTACACCTGTGCATGGCTCAGACAGCCATCTCTCTAAACGTTTTTGGTTCTTGGAAGACTTCCGTGGCAATTTTCCATGACTTAGGGTAAACATTTTATCACAAGTCTTTGCACCGTTACGCAAATTCCGGCACGCTCCATTCGCACAGTCTTACTTGAACGGTAGCCACAAGAACACTAATGATTCCACCGACTCGAAAGTTGCTCCTGCAGTTACAGCACACTCTAGCGGTCAAGACTATAGTAAAGTTTGTTACTTTTGTTAAAAGGGCTGTCCCGTGAAACATCGGTCTCGTTACTTAACGCGAACATTGTGCATTATTGCCGTAGAAGAAAATTTCATTTCGATACGCCGCTGTCTGTAACACAACATTCAATAACATATGCTGCAAAAGTAATTGAATAAGAGTAGTGTTATTATGCAAAGAGAAAGACGTTCTCTCTTTAACCTGCACTGGTTATCAGTGCACTCTTATCAAGGACACCGCCTCCCAACGTTTCAAGGAGTGGCTGAATAAATGCTCAAAGATTCCTGTTTAAGTATTTTGAAAACATAGTCTCTAGAGCTATATTGGATTTTGTACAGAACGTGCATGTACTAACAGTGTTCGTTGAATCAAAATGGACATGGCTTTTTTTACGATAAAATAAAGTTTCTTGCCTATCTCACCAGTCAAACATATTTAATTCTACTGTGAAACAACTCCGTTTTTATTGTCCGTGAAACTGCAACGCAGTTCAGTAACGATTGATAAAAATTAAAATTTGCATTATCTGTTACTGGCGTCAATTAAAACTGGAATTCTAATTCTTGAAAACACTGGTTTTACAACTTTATTACTTCCAGTCCTGAGACATCATATGTAAGAATTTGACAAACGTATCTGCAGTTAATGTCTTTGTTTTTTCAACTAGTTGCAATATTATCGACAAATAAAATTGCAAAATTCGCTGATTTGAAAACGAAAGCAATGTTCACTGCTGAATGATTGCACCATATTGGCTTATTGTTTACTCAATATCCATAACCAAGACAGCGCTACAGTATTTGGAACAGTAGAAAATGAATCCCAGCTGATGGACTGCAAGTCAGATGAAAAAATAAAGAGACGCTCTCCTCGATCCTGGAAATAATGGAAATCAGCTTGAGATAATGGATTTCACCATATGCGGCTCTCACAATTTGATCGAGTATTAAGGCGAAATTATTCTTTAAAGATAAGAGACAGCCATATATACTGATGATGACTTGTGACATCTAAGACTGAGAAGTATAACGGAACTGCTGCTGTATATATCAGTCTATAAAAAATAACAAGCAGAGCTTATTCTGATAGCCCCTCTCTTGATTCAAATCCTTCTGAAATCAGTTTTCTACTGTATTATTGAGAAAAGAGAACACAACACATCAACTGTGCAAGATTGTTAGAGTCAAGCGTAATGAAAAACTTCCTTAATTTTTAACCACGTAGTACAGAAAAACAACCGCAGAACTTATTTGTAATCAATTTCCGCACAACTAGAATTCCTTAGTGTAATTGAATGAATGTTCGCACGTTCTTCAGAAATTTTAAAATGTATTAAATTGACAAGAACAGAGCTTTGCCCATGATAAGGCAAAACGTCTTAATAGCACATATTTTTACACAATTACTTAAATTTCAATGACAACTTTTTTGCAAGGTATTATATATTCTTTATCACAGTGCGAAAATGCCACTACAAATGCAGTACTTTTAAAACCAAAATGTATGGTTAAAATAAAAGTATCATACTGATATAAAAGGTTAGATTCGTTTCAGATACAGTTTAATGAAACATCCACTTATTACTACCTTAAGATTCCTTTTAAGTAATTATCCGGGCTCATTCCACATTTTTTAATAAAATGAGACTTATTAAGCACTGCTGCTCAGAGAGATGAGATGTGAAGAACAGGGCTAATTAAATGCATTTCCTGATGTCAAATAATGTGAAATATTTATCGTCGTAATCTAGCGAATTGACAAAAAAGAAGATATCAATGTTTAAAAAGTAGTTAATTTAAACATTTTGTAAGAAAGGATAAGAATCATTGAAATAGTATTTTTAATTTGAAGTTTGCAGATTTAACTTGAAATAAATTTTGTTTGTGCAGGTCTTTTGTTCACAATGATGCCCAAATTAGGCGTTGTAGCTCAGAAATGTTTAAATTCGTTATGCTGACGGCTGTCATGTTCTGGAATTCTAAAATGATTACGATATCATAGAATAGGGAGCATATGCTAACAAACTTTTGTGAACTACTTTTAAGACGTTCCTTTTTTGCGAGTAAGAAACTCGCGTATACCAGAAAACGTTTAGCTTTTCGAGTTTCAGTTAAATTTCCGAAATGCGCTCATAACGTTACCACAGTGAAACAGCAATTAAATTACGTAATTTTGCCTTTACAGGAGTACAAATGATCCAAAACTGTAAAAAAAAAATTCAGAAAAACACCGAAAAAGTTGCAACACAGAACCAATGAGCTTCAGTTCTGGACTGCGAGTTGGAAAATATCTGTTTAGAGAAGGAAGTATAAACGCAACAGTACTTGTGTGCGCGTGTGTGTAAATTGACCAATGATTTCAAATCTTATTTTTGCTCTCATTATAGTATATTCTGCGTATCTTTGTGTTAAATAATATCATTGTAATAAATATTAAATTCCCGGAATCTAAATGTTTTCGTATATTCTGCAGTTTTTTTTATCGAGCTAAAATACCTGTGCTGCATCTAAATTTCTGGTCAAAAGTAGAGCTTTTTTAGTGGTAGAAAAGCCGAAAATATCGAAATGGGAACTAAAAATATGTTCATATAAACAATAAATGCAACCTAATGGGAACAACAAATGCAACATCAGAAAAAGACGCGCTACTTTCTCATTCTGCTATGGCTGTGTTTTGCTTTTATTACGTTTCAAACGCTCCATGTTTGGGAGCGGACAGGGTGATCAGATTATTTTGTGTGAGAGGAGATTTTAATTAAAAAAGTAAAACATTTGAGAAAGACTAAATAAATGTGTGCAAAAATGCATATGAATGCACGTACTCTGTAATTATACATTTTAGGTTGAGGGTTTATACTCGTAAAACTCTAAAAACGGAGATATTTCAATCTACTAATATTTATGCTTACATTTTTCACTGGAAGAGATTCTCTTAAGTAGATTGGGTTTTTTTAACGGATATTTATGCAATTCAGAACATGACATACCTTTCAAACTGTATTTAACGAGCAGTATACTCCTCACTGATTCTTTAAGGGACTTGACATATAGAAAGAAAATCTCACAGCAACGACTCACACTACACATAAAATAAGCAGTATGAGCTGACTGTTTAGATTATGGTTTGCAGTCGAAAACAAAATTGGAAGTAATGTGGAGTATTACTGGAGTTTTACAACACCCAAATTTTGATTTCCGAAAACAGAGAAAGCAGAATGAGAATTGAGCTGATGCAAACAGACATGGCGTGGCTTTTAATATCAAGTTGTCCAAACTACATTTCCTAGGCACTCGTTAAATAAAAAAAAAGCACTTTTCTTAATTCTAATGGAAATACCAGTGCTTTTTAGTATGAATTTATTTAATATTTTTTAATAAAACACTCCGCAAATAGAAGAATATAAACAAAATTTAAATTCGATTAGGCTTCAGTAATTGCAGTTTTGAAATTCTCAAGACGTAGTCGCGAGCATTTATCTTACAAAAATACGCTGGAATCCGACAAACACGGGCATTCTTTTTGCTAAATTCTCAATACGTATGAATAAGTCCACTCCACTAGGATTGGAAATATCTTTATACATTATTCCGGTATTTAGCACTCTTTTAGAAAACGGATGTTGTTGATATAAATTTAATGATACCATACAAATGGGGCCAATTATTATTTTTTATACTATTTTGATGGATCTGTAATTGCTAGACGAATCGTAATGCATGCACTTTGATTTGAAGAACATAAAATTTACTGGCTTATACGAAAATAGGTGTGTATATGGGAAATGTCTTATATCAGAAAGAACCGATATGGAAAAACACACCAGAACAGTGTCTTTAGATCATTATTTTTTCGTTCTGAAAGGCTAAATATTTCATCGCACAATATATTGCTATACGAACGTGTTCTTACATGTTAGCGTAAATTAGTTATGTCCATTATGTCTCTGGCGATTACATTTAAATTTTATTCAGGGTTGCTTCTTTGAAGAAACATGGCCAAAAGCTGAAGATTATGTGCACCTGTAGCTTTGAAGACAATATGAAGCGTAGTGTGGTAAATGACCTTTTTTTACATTAAGCTGTTACATTGATATATTTGCCTAACAAGGCTTTCAGTAAAATAACCACAAAATGTAATTTATTAAATATTATTTTAATTTCCTGGTTTTCAAAGTCAAATTTTCTTAATGCGAAAGTGTGGATTCTCTTGGCGAAAGACAAAACAAAATTTCAGTAAATTTCAATCATGTTAGGTTCCAATTCTTTTTGATGCGGCCACAATTTATTGCGCTAATACCACACTACTATCACCTGTTAAAGGTTGTCAGTAATTGAAACTGTCCACTACTATCACCTGTTAAAGGTTGTCAGTAATTCAAACTGATTGTGTGAAGTCGAAGGCTATAGAAGAAAATTTACTCTTTAAATATTCTATTTCTAAGTTATATATAAAACGGTGACTTACATTTGAAATCGGTTCGTTATTTAATCTGATGGAAACTGCATTAATTTGTAATTTATGGTGACACAATAGCTACTTGAACAACAAATTATTAATTACACCACTAGAACTTAGACACGTGCCATTCTCATGTGCATATGTAAACGTAACATTGAGATGGAATTATAAATAACTCTCCAACATCCTACCATGAGGCAATTAAGGTACATGCGATGTTACCATGTCTACTGAGACAGTCAGTCACTCGAGCCGAAGACTGAGATAGTTCGCACCTTACAACCTTACAGTTTATCTATTGCATAGAACTATCATCACACAATTCTTGCGTGGCACGTAAGTGACTTTAAATTCACGCTATCAATCGGTTTACTCTGACAGATAGGAGCCTCCCCACTCATTAGAAAACAAAATCATTTCCGTCGTGATAAAAGTTGCCGAGTAGGGAAGCAAGAAGATTCATAAAGGTTTAAATCTAGCCAAAAAATCTTCACGAAACGGGATAGTTATATAACTCACACGCAGTAAATTGCACAGCGGCAGATAAATTACATCATGTCACCGCTAACTTCAAAACGCCGAAAGCACGCCACGTTGGAAGATTTAACCCAAGATTCTCCAGTTTGGCGGTGTAACTCACACTCTCGAGATAAGGAAAAGCTTCCTGGATTTAACAAAATAATTTGGGCATACTAAGCATATCTATTAAATTATCAAAATAGATTAGTGGAAACATTCAACTTGCATTTATGCTTCCTTCTGATAGGAATACCAAAACGGATTTTTAAAATTGACCAAAAATTGTTTTACAAAACAGTTCAAAATGCTCGAAACGTAGTAAAAATCAAATTATTCAGCGTTATATTACAGAATACACAGGTTGCCAATTTTCGTTTTCCACTCAGACGTTTCTCAATGTACACCTGAAGTACAGTATGTAAAATTAAAATGAGACATTTTATATTTGGACATAACAGGTAATTGTTACACCTAAAAGGAACATTCGCTATGATATAAAAGTCGGTAATGATTTTATGGTTAGAAATAAGATGTTATGTATTTCATGCTAGTGATTTTATGGTTAGAAACAAAATATTAGACGTATAACGTATGACCACATAATATGTCTGACTTTCACAAATATGTCTTCCATAAAATATTGGACAATTCATATCTGACAACTGCTTTCAAAACTCCTTCCAACGGATAGCGAAAGACTGACTATTAATTATGTTTCATCACGTCACGAAATAGATGCTTTACTACGCTATGAGCACTTTGAACTTCCATAGTTTGTTGAACTCTTATCTGGTATTGTTACGATCTTAAAATAAAATTCCACTTTCCACAAAAAATTTAGGTAATTAAACTGATTACCAAATTTTTGCAACTTTAATTTCACTAGTCTGCAAAACAGAGAGTCCCAAAGTATATAATATGTGATTTTAGTATTAGTTTATCTTTGAAATAAAATATGTAAGGTTTTTATTTCTCTGTTATCCGTGTTTTTTTTTTGTTCTTTTATAACGCACGGTTTAATTTTCGGTCAATCGTAATGTCCTAAATATAAGTATCAGTACACCTTAGGTTAAGGATTATAGTTCATATTGTTTAAAGTTCGATTATAAGGAGTTATCGACAAAGAAATGTAAGTATGTGACACACATCAGCTCTTGTATATATTGTAGTGTGGGATACTGTAGCAGGGCGCCAGCTCGCAACTACCAAGAAGATTAAATAAGGAAAAAAGTAAAGATGACCTCCGTAATAGTAAGACAGAACAATCATGAGTTGTAATGAAGGCCATCTTGAAATATTTGAAAAGAGAAGTAAATATACAATGGTTCAGTAATCGAATTGAAGTAGAGTGAAGAAGCTTTTCTACGAATCTGTTAAGTCATATTTAAATTCGTATACAGTCTCTTGCTAATCAGATCTGTGTTTCCTACGTTGCTGTTACTATGCAAATTGCAGACGGCCCCTTAGGACCTCCGCATTTAGACTGACAAAAGAGTAAAGATCTGGCGTCACGGTCTGCGTTCATCGCCGAGAGACCATGCTGCATATGTCGGTGGATTTCAATGATGTTTTTATTATGACACTTCTTTTATCATTGATTACTTTTCAACCACTGCTTAAAATGAACGATGATGAACAGTCCAGCATTTTTTTTTATAATCTGTTAAGTGCTCTGAAATAAAGACCTCCCTTTTATTAAAAAATATTTTAAATATTAGAAATCTATTTACATACACATGAACAATATTACGCGTAAATAAAGAGATCGCTACATTCATAACATTTGCTATAGTTTTACTTTCTACAAACGCGAATCACAGCCAAATCTAAAAAATGAGCATAACAGTTTGTGTGTTTACAAACACTATAGATTTTCCCACTTTCATCTTCGTAGCGATTCCACTCATATTTGCCATCCCTTCGTAGTCCCGCGCTTATATTTAAACTTTCCAAAGTTGGGGTTCATCTGCTGTTCGACCAGGTGCGTAGCCGACTCAAAGTGTATCGCCGATCATCGCTAAGCCATTTTCTAAATTTGGGAGTTACGCGCCTCTCGTCGCTGCACATACATTTCCCAAAGTGTATCGGCCATTATCGGGAAGCCGATTTTTAGTTTGTTAATAAATTCGCTTTGGGAAAGTCCGTTTCTAGTTTTATTTTCACTTCAGAGACTCTTAAGACGTTTATGCCTTAGAATGTATTCGCTGTAGATGTAGTCAAACGAATTTTTTACAATAAAAGTCTAGATTCAACCGAAATTTACACATAAGGTATACAAAGTATTATCCGTATCAGACAGCGTTAAATCCTATTAAGAAGGCCACTGTATAACCTCTTGCAGTACTAACGAGTTAACAGAGGATTCTTCCTTTCATAGGGATAGGAATGAAAAATAAGTTGTTAAGAACTCTGCTGCTTCAGAAACAACAAGTTTGGACCTAAAGTGTCTACAAACAATTACGCTTGCTCTTCCTCCCGTCGCTAGAATTACAAACATGTTCGCGCGGTATGAGGCCGAACGTTATCCTGCCGTAGGAGAACGCGCTTTCAGTTCACCAGTGCCGGGAACTTCTAAACCAAACCGGCATACATCCGTTCCAGCTGTTCAGAATAGAGGTTGCCGCTGATGATCCGACCGTCTGGAAGAAATTCGTAATTGAATATATCCCAGAAATCACACTAGACGCATGGCATCACCTTATGTTAGAAGCGCCCACGTTTGGCAACAGGTCCAGGAAGCTCCCCAGTCTCAACTTCTAGTATTCTGTGTTAGGATTACGGAAATGGACCATATATATTTTTTTTTAATGGGTGTTTAACGACCACCGTGAGCAACTCAATGGGCTATAAGCAGTCGCCCGTCCCTAATTTAGGGTCACTGGTTCCAGGGAAGGGTGAGAGCCAGTGCCGTAAGACAAACACAACACCCATGCCTCACCGGGATTCGAACCCGGACCCCAGATGGACGAATGATCAGAGGCCAGCGCCTTAGACCACTGCGCCACCGGGGCGGCCGACCATATTTTCATCGCACGTAACAATTCTCTTGATGAAAGGTACATCGCGCTGATTTTCAAACATTTTCACGCACACTTTCACTCGGCAGTTTGCTTCAGCTGGCTTCTTCGTGAGGGACACTGTGACAGCTCCTGTTGACCTTGACGAGGTCCTGAAGTTGACTAACCAGGGTGGTCTGTGAAATGCCCACCTCGCCTGATAATCTCTGAGTGTTGGGTGCCGGATTTGCCTCCAAGCCTGGCGTACGGCCTCCGAAACCACGGTTTGCGGTCTACCTGACCTTGGCTGATGGTCGAGGTTCCTCTCACTTGACCGAAATTTCTTAAACCATGCGGTTGCTGCGCTGTGGTCCACAGAACCTTCCCCTTCTGCATGGCAATTGTTTTGTTTTCCTTGAGTAGTGTTATGGCCCAGTTCAAATTCATAAAGCAAGAGTTCCCCAATTAGCCAGTTGTGGCTGTTCATCTTTCAGGCGTCCCAAATACAGACAGAACGACGGCATAGCGATATACAATGCTGTTCACAGCACCGACTACTACTTTATAACCTTTCTACTAACTGCAGTGCGCGACTGAAACTAGTTTAACCTTTTAAGCGGCTCGAACGAAATAACTCGGGGTACGTTTCTGTGGCCCATAACGGCTGGCACGAAATAACTCGGGGTACGTTTCAGTGGCCCATAGCGGCTGGCACGAAATAACTCGGGGTACGCAATCTGTCCACTGCCCAGCTCACCCGAGTGACCTCGAACTCCGGTGAACAGTGAGCATTGCATTCCCCCTTTGCTTTGTGTTTCAAACTGCTCGTTTACGGGGACTGTTGACACTAATCCTTTCTGATTGATTACCTGCTAAAAGGGTTCGGACAATGGCACTGAATCTAAAAGGAGAGACGTTTGGATGCCATTGCAGTTTCTACATTTGTCTTGGAAAGATAAATTCACGAAGCTTGAACTGTAGTTATGCGACAATTAAAACTTAAGGAAAACTTTTGAGTATTTCAGTAATTTTCTGTAATCAACTTGGCAAGAAAAAATTTTACTTTCGGGAACACAATCTTTTAATTTTAAAATACTTAATTAACGCAATTTTATTTAAAGAAATATGAAATCCACTGTGAAACTAATTTTTCGGTTTGCAACAGCAACCTAAAAATAATTGAAATAATATGACATGATTTTTTTTTTACGTGATATTTCTGATTAGGTGGTAATGAAAACAAAATTTAAATTTCAAAAATTACTTTATTTTAGGATTTTTCAAAAGTGCTTTGCTATTTTAAATGAAAACAGCAACGATTTGAACTATTAGTGAGAACAGATAGTTAGATATAAGTGTGAGCAATAAAAAGTACATAAAACACACAAGACACAAAAGCGATTTTCTTTAATTTAACAGGAGGAAATAGTTGGTCGGTTGTCAATCAGCATGTTTTGTACGAAGACAGTTGATCTAATTCTTTTGAACACATATGATTTCAGATTCACAGAGATGAAAAATGGTTTGCTAGAAAAAAATCGCGCTATCCTTGCAGAAGTCCAGTCAGACTATCATTCATTGTATGTTATTTAGAATTCAATAATATTACAAGCTATGCTTATCAGAAAGCTTAATATCGAGTTGCCCATAGTTGGATTTTTTGAACCTACATATTTTGAGGAGCGAGATCAGACGGGTGTAGGAGAAGTGGCCACCGGAGAAGTGGCCACCAGAGAAGTGGCCACCGGAGAACTGGCAACAAAATTTTTAAGGGGTCGTATAAAAATTGCGTTTTTGACCGCTTTAGTCCCACGACCCCCAGAGGTTGGTTATCTGAGTCATATAAAGTTTCCGTAATTTCGTCTTTTCTTAATTGCGATAATTAATGTAATTTTTTTATAAAAAATGTTTATGATCTACATTTCAACAGAAGATTTCAGGGTTTTCAAACTACAAGTCTGCAAATTATTTGAACGCATGTGCTGACTCAGGAAACTTGTCGGGGGGAGGGTCCAAAAGTGTAAAATACAAAGCATTTCTCGACCCATCCGAAGATTTTCAGCATTTACAAGCTACAACTCGACACATTATCTGAGCGTATGTGCCTACTCTGGAAACATGTCCGGGGGGGGGGGGGGTAATACCAAAAGTGCAACATATGAAAAATTTCTCGTCCGATCGGAAGATTTTTAGCATTTATAAGCTACAACTCGGCAAATTTTCTGACGGCATGTGCCTACTCAGCATACTGTCGGGGGGGGGGGGTAATACCAAAACTGTAAAATATGAAAACTTTCTCGTCCGATCTGGAGATTTTCAGCATTTACAAGCTACGTACAACTCGATACATTATCTGAGGACATGTGCCTACTCTTCAAACGTTTCGGGGGGGGGGGGATTGATACCAAAAGTGTAAGATATGACGAATTTTTCGTCCGATCTGGAGATTTTCAGCATTTACACGTTACAACTCGACGTAATATCTTATCTGAGAGTATGTGCCTACTCTGGAACCCTGTCGGGGTGGGGGGGGGATACAAAAACTGTAAAATATGAAGAATTTCTCGTGTGATCCGAAGATTTTCAGCATTTACAAGCTACCCCCCCCCGACAGGTCTACTGAGTAGGCACATACATTCAGATAATGTCTCGAGTTGTAGCTGCTAAATGCTGAAAATTTCCGATCGGACGAGAAATTCTTCATATTTTACACTTTTGGTACCCCCACACACAGGTTTGCTGAGTAGGCACATACCCTCAAATAATGTGTCGAGTTGTAAATTGCCAAAAATCTGCCGATCGGACGAGAAATGCTTCATATTTTACACTTTTGAAATCCCCCTTCCCCCCGACGGGTTTGCTGCGTAGGCACATGCGCTCAGAGCAGAAAATTAGTCGAGTTGAAGCTTGTAAATAGTTAATATCTGCCGATCGGACGAGAAATTCTTCATATTCTACACTTTCGGTTTCTACCCCTCCCCCTCCACATACACAGGAGTAGGCACATGCCTTCAAATAATGTGTCGAGTTGTAGCTTGTAAATGCCAAAAATCTCCTGATCGGACGAGGAATTTTTCATATTTTACACGTTCGGTATTAACCCCATCTCGCCGACAGGTTTCCAGAGAGAGTGCACATGCGCTGAGAAAATTTGTCGTGTTGCAGCTTGTAAATGCTGAAGATCTCCCGATCGGAAAAGAAATGAGAAATGCTTGATATTTTACGCTTTTGGTATTGCCCCCCCCCCCACTAGTTTCCTGAGGCAGCAGATGCCCTCAGACAATTCGATTACTTTGTAGCTTGTAATGGCTGGAAATCTCCTGATCGAACCAGAAATTCTTCATATTTCATATTTTAGGTTTTAAGTCCCCCACCCCCACCCGACAAGTTTAATGGGTTTGCTCATACTCGCAGAGAATTTGTTTAGTAGTAGTTTATAGAAAAATATCGTGAATAAGAAAATACGAAATTACGGACATTTTTTGTGTGTCAGATAACCAATCTCGGGGAGACGTGGCAACGGAAAAATTTTGTGGCCAGTTCTCCGGTGGCCACTTCTCCGGGGTCAGTTCTCCGGTGGTCAGTTCTCCGGTGGCCAGTTCTCCGCTTAGTCTTAGCTCCGAAAATCTTGGAAATGTCTAAATTTCTTATTGAAAATAAAATATTAAAAAAATAAAAATTATGAACAGAAGTTGCTCAAGTAGTGGGGAATATAGCCACACGAAATTTGTTTATGCAGAACAATTTTATGGCACTGAAATTGCAATGTGTGCAGTTCTCCGGTGGCCAGTTCTCAGTACCCGAGATCAGACAGGATTAATTTTTCATAAATACAGTCATGTAAACACTTGCATTTATTTTAAAAACAGCCGACGCCTCCTAATGCACAATCTCGTGTCTGTTATGTTTAATCCGATGTGAATAACGAATGCGCACAGAAATATTGCTCACAGAAAAAATCGCACTCCTCGAAAATAAGAAAAAAATGCCCACGTCTTGAAAACAAGATAATACTCAGATGTGTGTTGTTTTCTTACGTCTGTTAGAAACAAGTGGTCATTTTTAATTTCACTAAGAAATATCTTGATTTTAACTAAGCAATCGACAAAACTAGTCAGATCATTTCCTCTGCTGAGCGGCAGAACTTTACCTAGCGTTACAAGGAAATTGAACAGTTCTGAAAATTTCACAACAGTCTTGTTCGAAGAAACTCAGCAATTTTAATATCCCGTAAGTGTAAACTTGCAATCAAATGTTATTAAGAAGCAAGAACGGACTGAACCTAAAACGCTTACAAAATTCCTATGCCTTGGACTTTTCAACAAAATTTAGCTTTTACATTGGAGTTTTAAGGTGAGGTGTATTCAAATATACATTCTAAAATTGGGATAGGAGAAGTAGTACATCAATCCTTAGATGCCTGCATGAACAAAAAGTTCTAAGCTCTCTTTTACGACGTTTTCCGTTAAATGCTTGATATTTCATTTTTGTATACGAATGACAATTACCAATAAAAAAAATTGTGCTACACATGAAACTCGTGCAAAGCTCCCTAGGCTTTTTCAGCAGAATTTTTGTTACAATCCTAATGTTTGATATGTTTAAATAAATAAGAAGAAGTGGTAAATGGATATCAACATATCAGTCTTCGGATGTTTGAAACAATATATCAGTCATCAGGTGTTTGCATCTCCCAAACTCTTTAATGCCACATTGCAAATGCCATGCAGTCACTGAACTGGGAAAACAAAGAGATAAAGATTAATGGAGATTATTTAATTCACTTTCGTTTTGCTGAAGACGCAGTCATTTTTGGAACTGACACTTCAGAACTGCATTGTATTTTCCAAGAACTTGTTGACAAGAGTGAAGAAGTGGAATTAAAAATGAAATTGCAGAAAAAAAAACTTATGTACAAAGCAAATTTGGAAGATATGAATCTTTTTTTTTTTTTTTGGTGTAAATACGACGTGGATGGTAAGTCAGATAATATCCGAAAACTTGAAAATTTCGTCTTCCTGCTGCGGGAATCGAACCCGCGTCTCCTGATGAATTGAACGCGCGTCACTCGGATAGCACCCGAGTCTCTCCAGGTGACGCAGATTTGATTCCCGCTCCAGGACGACGACAATTTCAAGTTTTCGGATATTATCTGACTTACCATCCACCCCATATTTACACCAAAAAACGGATTCACATTTTCTAGATTGGTATTGTATGGTGCAATCCTCTATTCCATTCATGATGTACAATGCTTTTTACAAGAAATAAAGAATTGCTGATTGATAGGGAGAAGCTGGAGATAACGGATACCTACATTCACCTTCGATATTAGATATCAAGCGTTGGTCCCTTTGATGAATAAATTAATCTGCGTATAAAAGTTGATCGGCGTGCTTTTGGAAGAAACAGTGAATTTTTAAAGAGCAATATGCTATTACGTTTTAAAAGAAAAAGTGTTTAATTAATGCATCCTTCCAGTGCTTACATATGGACTGGAGGCGTGAACCTTAACGAAAAAAGGCTTACGAAAATACGGACAGCTGAAAAGAAGCTTGATATAATCAGGAAAGAAAATAAGAGTATCTCATGAATAAGGAAAAAGACATGAGTGGAATACAGCTTGATCATGGCAAAATCCCTGAAATGGCAATGGGCTTGATATATTGCCAGAGGAACGGACCACCGACGCAGAACTGAAATTGTAGACTGGACTCCACAGGACTAGAAAATACCCAGAAGGAGACCGCATGGGAGATGGATAATTGAAATTCGAAAGCATGCGGGCGGGTCATGGAGGAGACTGGCTCGAGGCAGATCGTTGTGAAGGAAAGCTAAGGAGACCTTCATCCAACAGTGGATGATAACGGTTGACAATGATGATATAGGTGCAAGAGAAGTGGTCACCGGAGATTGGCTACCCAGAGAACTTAACATTTATATATAAAGGGACCGTATAATAATCGTCAATTTGACTGCTCCATGTAAACATTCCCAGTTGTGACTCATAACGACCCTCATAATTTTGTGTTCCTTTTAATTCAGATATTTAGTGTATTATAGAGATGTGAGACTATTCCTCAGTTCTTTTTCCTGTGTTATTACTATGCCGTTTGTCCCAAAAGTGTAAATTACAAAGAAAACAAAAGAACGACAATTCTTATCTTTCTTTTCTTTCTTTCTTTGATCGAAAATTTAACGACCACCGTGAGCAACTCGATGGGCTGCATGCTGTCGCCTGTTCCAAATTTAAGGCAACTGATTCTAGGGAAGGGAACTGTGGCATGAAATCAGAATGATCTCATGCCAGTGTTGAATAGATAAGAAATCAGAATGTGGCCCAGTGCCGTAAGACAAACGCAACGTTCATGCCTCACCGGGCGGGATTCAAACCCGAGCCCTTCACGGACGCGTCAATGTGCACTTAAAGCCATCAAACTCCGGCTACTGGAGCCCCGGTAATAAATAATGGAGTCTTCCTTCCCCTTTCGACCCCGCTTCCGTGTAACTTTCCCATCGGGCACTCTAGCCCAAATCTCCTAGCTTCCTATTTCTAAGGGTCGTTTAAGAGCTGGGGTCAGGCACTCCTTTCCTAAAAACCTCTGCATATAATATGATAGGATGTGGGTAAAAATTCCCCTGGAAACAGTAATCCCGGAGAAAATACCCCTCAAAGCTTAAAAGTGGTAAAAATACCCTAGGAAAAACTTCCCCCGAAGGAAATACCCCCAGAACAAATTGTTCACTGTAAACTGCCACACAGGAACACTGATGTGTGGCAGTGTTCCGGTGTGGCAATTTACCGGAAAACCTGCTACACATCTTTCAGCAACTTGGAAAATTGCCCTGTTTTTCATTAAGGGGCCGGGCACAAATAGTTGTTTCTCCGAAGAACACTTTGAATGTGTTACAATTATTCTAAAGGGGTAGTTTTCCAAATTCCAAATATATTCCGAATTATATGTGACAGTAAAAAAAATCCGAATTATATGTGGCAGTTTTCCAAGGAGCCTAGTGAGAGGAAGAAACTCTTTTGTTTGTCTGAAATGGGGAACTCCAAACGAATTTCGAGAAAACGTTCCATGTCAGCCAAGCGAGAATTGTACTTTAATTTGAAGAAATAAATTGCCGAGGATCCGATGTACACTTAGTTGGAAGGGGGGGCCCAACTTCCGTAATATTATATTCTGGGCCGCTTAGAGCGCAGGCAGGTGTTCAAGGTAAGGGATTTGATCGCAATTTCTGTACTTCATGTTGTGTTTAGTGGCAGACTATCCCCTTTCCCGCTGCCCCGGTAATTTGGTGAAGTCTGCAAAAGGGATACGAGGTGCTTGGTTTGGAGGGCTCTACCCCAACTTCCGTAATTTTATATTCTGGACCTCTAGAACCGGTCAGTGTATTCTCGATGCTACCCCTGAAGAGCTCATAGACACAGGGGGGGGGGGCAAATCACCCCACCTTCCTGAAAATTCGTAGTCAGGTAGAGAATCATTATATAAAACATGGTACTGATGTTTACAGCTCTACGTCCATTTTGACATTTTGTGGTACCACTCCACCCCCACCCCAAGCTCACGGACTTCGCGGACGCTTCAAGAGGAACATCCTGGATACACTGACAGACTCGCGCGGCCCAGAATATAATATTACGGAAGTTGGGGGTAGAGCCCCTGCCAAACCGAGTGTACCTCGAATCCTCGGAAATTTATTTCTTCAAATTAAAGTAAAATTCTCGCTCAGCTTACATGGAACGCTTTCTCGAAATTCTTTCGTTTGGAGTTCCCAATTCAGTTCTCAATATAGGTTCAGAAACGGCAATCTTTATAGCTGCCCCCCCCCCTTGAAGTATAAAAATATATTACCCCCTTGAAGTTTTGTGGCCAGTTGCCCTAAACTCGTATGAACCCGCATAAAAATTCAGACAAACAAAAGAGTTCCTTCCCCTCTTTAGGTACCTTGGAAAACTGCCACACATAAATCGGGAATTTAGAAAACTGCCCCAGTGGAAACATTTTTACACATTCAGAGTGTTCTTCGGAGGAACAGCAATTTGTATCCGACCGTTTAATGAAAAACGTAGCAATTTTCTTCTGTGGAAATTTTCCAAGTTGCTGAAAGATGTGTGTCAGGGTTGCCGGTAAATCGCCACACCGGAACACTGCCACACATCGGTGTTCCTGTGTGGCAGTTTTCAGTGAACCGTTTGTTCTGTTGGTATTTCCTCCAGGGGTATTTTTACCGCTTTTAAATTTTCATGGATATTTTCACGGGGGAGGGGGGAATTTTCCTCGGGGTTATTTTTACCTTTTACCGATTTGTTATGGTGTGATCGTTTCCCGGAAAAGAGCATAGGTAATGAGTGGTAGGGAATTCTGGGTACCCCTTACACTTCGAAGTCCCACTAGAGATTAATCTCCCCCTACAAGAAAAAAGAAAAAAAAAGTTTTCCTGAAATGTATATTGTGGTTTCGTAAGACGGGTTGGAACTGTTTCTTTTTCAATAAGGTACAATAACATCATTCTTTCACTAAAGAAAGAAAATAAAGTGGAAGGTGAAGCAGGGAATGAAATATTTTTACACGTATATCGTTTGATGCATAATCTAAGAGCTACGGTTCTTGTGGAATTCATACTAATGCAGACATGTCCAAATCAATACCGTTTGACACTGTTTAATTTACAAATACGAAACATCTAGGTTGCAACTTAACATCTTTTCAAAAGACTCGCGGCCTAGGTTGCTTGTAAATAGGTGAGAAATAATCTGTTGTGTGCCTTTCATTAGGTTCAATAAAATGTTTACAAATACGAAATTTCTAGGTTGTAACTTAAAATCTTCTAAAAGGGCGCCCGCGGCCTAGGTGGCTTGTGAATAGGTGAGGAATAATCCATTGCGTGCCTTTTATTAGGTTTTATGAAATGTTTAGAAATACGGAGTATCAAGTTTGTAATTTAAAATCTTCTAAAAAGATCAGTACCTGAATATCGATTCGTTGAGCCTCTGTAGTTAACCTTTATTGCTTGTTATCACATGGGAGATATTAAAATCATAACTCAAGATTAAAAGAGTCAGAAAGGTTCTACATAAACCTTGAGCCATTTTGATCTTACATACTCATTGATATCCCTAGGAAAACTGGTACATTCCGTTTTGTTCAGCTAGGAAAACTCGTACACTTTGTCAAAATCTCGGACCGAAACGCAATTTGTGTATATCCCCTTACTTAAAAGGGTGTACGAATTTTCCGCCCTTTGAACTTTGCTCAGCGGCATGAGAAAGCGTACGAGTTTTCCTGGATACGTTGAAATAAGGTTTTTTAAAAGTAATTTTTGTTCCTTCATCTGAGCAATAGACAAGAATTTTTGGAAGGGTGGGGAAAGGGGAAGGACCTTAATGGTTTTGCCCGGGTGTGCGCCACTCATAACATACACTGGTATGAAAACAAAAGTAACTTCATATCGATATATTTGGTTTAGAAAAATATAAAACACAATTATTTTGAATTAAATTTAAATTTCATAAATACAAAGTGTTGAAATTAAAAAAATTAGAATAGAGTAATATGCTGTGTGAAAAACTTTATTCAAAAATTTAGGGGTGTTCTCGATAACGGAAGTTAAGGGGAACGCGTGTTCCCGTCTACATACGATTCAACCCCTATGGTTAAATCCAATGTATGCGGATGTAAAACAGTTCTCTTTTTTTTCCCAATGTAGTATGCATCACTGTCTTTACATGTTAATTCTTTCCTTTAATTGTTTTTCTTCCGACCGACTCAGCAAGAATTGTGTGGGAGGAGACTGGCCTTCCTGTTCTCGCCTTGGGTCATAGAATGGAGCATAATCCCTGTCACAGGCGTGCGTTCCACCTCCTCTTTCTAAGTACCTTCGTTCCACCCGCTGAGGTGAGAAGGGGGACGGCAATTGCTATGTTGGAAAAACTGAAATCCCGCCGCAATGGGACCAGTTTTTTCGGAAGAGGAAGGTGAATTTGGAGACACTACGCGTTCAAGCTTTGGGTGATTTTTGGCGCCATTTTGTTCCCGTAGACAGGCCGGTTAAAGAGTTAACGGAAGTGTGTCGGTCTGTATGGGTGCTAATTCTTATTTATTATTTGGGGTTAATGACTACCTGAAGCAACCCGATGGACTATTAACATTGACTCGTCGCTAAATTAAACACTGGTTCCCGCGAAGGGAAAGGACAAGAGGCTCAAGACAAGCAAAACATGCATGCCTCATCGGGTTCGAACCCGGACACACTACGGACAAATGGTCAGAAACCACCGTTTAGACTACTGCGCCACTGAGGCAGTAAAACACAATATGTCTGATGAGGGTACACCATACGTTTTCAGATTCTCTTTCTTTCTTTCTCTCTCTCTCTCTTTATCTCTCTCAAACACACACAAATCGACGCATGTCAAATTAAACATCTTGTTGTAATGAAACTTATCGTGTGCGCTTTCGAGGTAGGGATGACGAAGTAATTACGATTCCACAGCACAGAGAACCTATACTTCATGACAACAGAAATGTTACCACCAATAATAGAAATTGACTGCTGGATGAAGTTTTCTTCAAACCGCTGCCTACACGGTGTCTTAAGTTTTTCCTTTACAAATCGTTCTACCTTGCTTTTGAAATTTATCCTACCATTCCTGATGTGATCTCCTCCTGGGTCTTTTCTATTCCTTAGAATGGACAGGCCCAGGGAGAGATGTCTTTCAGTTTTTTGAATTATTTTTTTACTACCTCTTTCAAAGCTTGAGGGTCTGAAATTAAATTTTAAGGTCACGGAATCATGGCGTTTGTCTTCCTTTCATGGTAACAGAAAGTCTTTCCTTTTAACGGAATCATGCTTTCCTTTGTCATGGAATCATGGTGTGTGTCTAACTTTATTGGTAACAGAAAGGCTTTCCTTTTTTAGCCTTACTTTTCAAGTCCTTCCATAACAAAACCTCTGTCAGACTTTTTATTTAAGACAGATGTATCTAATTCAAAAGTGAGAATCCTAAAAAGTCTGACATATATATTTCATTATATGAAGATTTGTTAATGCTGAATGGGGACGTCCTCAAAGTTTTTGATAATGGTTTACCCGATCCTTTATCGTCTATATCTTTAATATAACTTGATTCCAAGACTTAAGAATTGGACAAAGTCTCTCCTATCTGTTATTTCTACTTCACAGCGAATTTCGAAAATGAAATACAAAACATACGACGTGTGTACTATATATACAAACGAATAATGGTATATTTTATGGAATAGGAACATGGAGCAATTTAAATGAATTTGCATTGTTCCATATATTTTGTGAAATATATTTAGAATGAAACAAATCAAAACTATGGAAAACATAGTCGTTCATTTCTGAATAATATCTCAAAGGAAGTATGAAATAGAATCCCTTACCAACAGTATTTGGAGGAAGCGTTACAGATTCTAGATAGTAATTAACAAGTTTGAGTGACGGAATAACTTCAGATGCGATTGAAAGCAGCAGTGAGGTCTTAGAAGTTGCGGTAATGCGACTGGAAAAACTGAAATTCACGTCCTTGGGTAGGGCCGCTTATATCCAGTGGTACTGCGAAATACGGCGATGTAATCCAGGCTTTATTCACTTTATACGTTTTATTCTCAAAAGAAATGTGCCGTCTTCAGCCGTCTGGTAATGTGACATCATAATGGAAAATACTCGTTACCAAACTCAAGAAACACATCGTCCTGGTTGATCTCACCTAAGTCGTCTGGTAACAGAGTCAAAATATTAGTCCAGACAAACACAATAGATCCCCGTTCACGCGAGCGAAATATGCACTAACGTACTCAACACTAGGCGCTCTTTTGGCCAAATGTGGTCCTTGCGGCATAAAACTCTATGAATCAACCTACTAATCAGCACTGCAACCACCAGATGCCATAGCCGATGCCATGAAGGATCCGTTACTTCATGTTGCTGCTACCAAAGACCCATTGAACCATTGGCTAAATAGAATATATATCCTTATGTTGTGGATGAGATCAGCTCACTTTTCTACAAACATCCAGCGTCCAAAAATATCTGGTTGACACCTGGTGAATCGTTTGCGTCGGTTGGTATTTTTCGTCGAAAGTTGTCATGTAGGGTGCCTACTCTTGTTACCCATAGATGCGAACCAGCACGCCAAGCACATTTGCGCCAGATGCTGTTTCTGGTTGATTATAATTGTGTTTGGCTGTTAACAGATAATCAGTGCTCAAACAAATGCCACGTACAAAGCGTCTGAAACATCGTTCAAATCTGGAATTCACTTTTCTCCGAATTTTACAGCTGTGTCATTGGTTCGTTATCTTGTCACTTTGGCTTAAAGGGACGTTAGGTAAAGACGATAGACATGTTTTTGATATAGTTTATTGGTTTCATATTTAATTGAATTTAAAAAAATACGTACAACCATATTTGAATATATTGTTCGATTTGTGCGTCGTATCGTATCGAGATCCACTCTCCAAATTGTTTTACAAACTATTCAAAACTGATAATTTTAATTCTCGAATAGCATGATGTCAAGAAAACATTCAAATAAATCATCCCACCTACAAATTCATATAGTGCGAATGATCCATTTCGCGTATTAATTATACAAATAAAGAAATTAAAAAAGTTGTTTTATAAGAGAACATCTTTTCATTTTTATTACTCTCATACACAAAAGAGTAATTAACTTCGATATATATAAAGAACATATCGCAGTGATTTAAACTAAAATACAAAAATATATTTTCGTGTGAACGGATTAACATTTTCGACAGAGCCGCGAAAGTTGTAGAATGAAAGCAAGCCAAATTGGAGAAAATCAAAACAAGAGGCAAGAGCAATTGATGAGGAATGTTCAAAGCCCAAACATACAGCAGCCTAACGAACTAGAGAGTATCGAGAGCTCCTGAAAGCATCCGCCGCCAAACAAAAAATCAAACACACCCATCGAACCCGTACCCGACCCATCTCGTGCTCGCTTGTTTCAGCTCTCCGATTTGCAAGTCGTAGTCCTAAGTTCCAAACTGACGGCTCAATGAGAATTCAGCCTACCTGCTTTTTTTTTCTTATACCGTTTAGAGTATATTTTATTTTCCCATATATCGTGAAATTTCCTTTTCCCTGTGCTAAATTATTTCTTAATTTCAGAGAAACAGACGGGTCAAAAGATGCACTTTAAAACTTTATAGGTATTTTAATGGATTAAATATTCATAAGGACAATATTTTGGGTGTGAGATCAAAATTATGCTGTGATAAAAACATGTTTCACCTGCGTTTCTTTCATTAATATGTTTAACGCCAAATTTTATATAATGATAGAAAAACGAAGTATTTAATTTGGATTTTGCGCGCAGTTTACATTATTGTATTTAAAAAATTAATATTATTAACTTTAAATTTCAGCATTCAAAAACATGGTATTGAGCCGGGGGGCGCAATTTCAATGTGCAGTTGCAGTCTCCGTTTTCTCAAATTTGCGCATGACGTGACACTGGGAGCAGACGCCGCACAGAATCTTTGGCTTGGGAATGCAAACTCAAACTCGTTCACGTTCTTAGACAAAACCAAGGTTATTAGATGAAAAAGCATTTGACTATGGTGAATAGAACTGTGTGGATGTTTTGCAATTACTGTGTCTTCCTAATTTGTAAACATACTTTATAATTACTAAGTAATATTGGCGGGTTTAAACTCGTTCACGTGCTTAGAAAAGCATTTCGCTTCGTTCAATACGCCTGCTTGATATTTTGCAATTCATTACTTTTCGTCATAATTGGTAAATATACTTCATAACTAGCTGTTTCTCAACATCAGTTGTGCATATTATTGTCTTATATCAGTGTAGCACAATATGCCTGGACATGGGTTGAGTCTTTCTACTGCATGATGTTTACGCTACAGTAGGAAGACTCAAGGTTCGGATATTATTTAGCATTCTTTTCCTGCAAGACCTGATTTGGAAATACTCTGGGTACTGAAATGCAAACAAACGGGAAATTTTAAAGTTAAAAATCTAAGAATTTGCTCGAAATACTTTACTGTTGACAGTTATGTTCGTAATTTAAAATCAGAATTACTTGGGTTACCTGGCAGAAAGAAATTGTAAGCAGTGCTGTACCTATATAGTCAATCTTTCAGGTCAAATTGGCCATAAGCATATTACAACTGCTAATCCTCATGAATCATCATTCACCATTCCTACCGTTCTGAATGTTAGTCCTGCAGCAAATAGATTACATGGACGTGAAGTAAAAAAACGAGCTTTGGAAACCTTTCACAATGTGTCTGCAAAGAAAACAAAATGATAAATATGTGTCAACTGATATTACGTCATCATCTTCAGCTGATTTTAAACTTCTGATGACGAAGATAAGGTCAATGGAAATAAGAAATAAAATATTAAGTGTTGAGTGCCCCAAATTAAGAGTGCAAAATAAGTGCCTTAATAACAAACTTGCATCTACTCAAAGGGATTTGCGTGAATGTCTGAATAACTCAGCTTCACAAATGGCAGCTGAAGTGAGTAAAGTCTTACGTAAAATCAGTGGCGCCCATATCAGTACTTTTAGGGGGCGGGGAATAAGAAAAATCCGTATCTGCTTCAAGGCTGTCAAACATTTTAGTAAATGTACAAAATACTAAAATACAGCAAAAATAATTGATGCAATCAATCATTAATATCTTATTATTTTAAAAAAATGCTTTAAAAAAGACCCCCCCCCCCCACCTTAATATGCGCTCTGCGTACAATGTTTACAGAAAACCAGATTCGTTGTTTCCTATGACAAAAAAGATGTGCACGGGGTAAAAAACGAAATATATAAAGCAATTACATTGCGGGCCGTATTTGTTAAATCCTACAACTTCTTCCTCTGTATTAAATTTGAGATACTAAATCTAATTTAAACAATTGAGTTCAAAAATTATGTTAAGTATTTTGTGTGCTGTCAGTAACTTCATGTCAACTTACCTTAAGGCGAGCTAGCCTAGGTTGGGAGGAAGGTTTAAGCAGGGATGGACCGTGACACACTATCATAAGTCTTATTTTTGTTTTCATTTGAGTTCTGCCTGCAATTGCAATAGTATTTTATAATTTTTGATATACTTTTGGGCTTTAGTGCCACCTATTAAAATAAATTGAATAACAAAGATTTCGTGCGAATTTTTGTTTGTATTTGAAAGCTACTAATTGGAATTCTGTAAACAACAATAAGATTTATTTTGCAAAAATGAAATGCTGAATGATGAATAACATATTTACTTCATGTTTGTTTAGCCCGTAAACGGAACAACTTGACACGCTGAGAATCGAAATGCTAGACTTTAAATAGTTTGGATTTAGGAGAATTTATTTTTGCACTGACAATAACCTTTTGTAAATATAACTTGCTGGGAACTACGGAACTAAACAGTTCAGCAATATGTTTGTTTACAGCAATGCCCGCATATTTCCTTATGAAAAAGCTGTTAATTTATTTTGTTTTCAAAATTTATTAATTCATCGAAGAGGAAATAACAGATAACTGATAAATATGTTAATATTTGAAGCTTGAAATTACTGTTATTTGAAAGCACTTTTCACCGCGTTTGTTTCCATTTCTTGCTAACCTGTAAGCCGTAGCAGACAGCGGCGATGGCTTTCCCCTCTGGCTCCTTTGCTCGCAGTGCGAAGTCATTTCGCCAGCCAATAGCAGTTTGTATCCGAAGTGGCTCAACCTAAGAGATATCTAATAACCTTGGTATTGAGATTCCACCAATAGAGAAACCTTTAAGTAGGGGCAAACAGTTAAGACGAACTTAAGTAAATATTTCCAAAGAGACATCGTTATTTCCTGATAAGAGGTGTTCGTCCGAATGTTAAATTGTGTACTTCCCTACATTTCTTTTTTTCTGGGCAATAGTGATATCGCACGTCGGCCACATTGCACACGCATATAAAATGGAGTAATAACCTTCGATAGGGCAGTTTCTAACATCACTTAGAATTTCAGATTTGGCTTAATGGCATGAAAGTGCTAAGCACTAATATCTCACTGCAAATGAAGTAAGTTCCTAAAATATTCAAAATGTCTAAAACTGATGTATTCCCGTGTTCACATATTAGACTACGATAATTTTCATTACCCGTTCAAACGTTAAGCAGAACACTAAGTCTAAGTACCTTTCACGTATTCAATGCAGCAAGATGTATGTAAACACGTTAAATTGTAAGTAAAACTGTTAAATTTTCATAAAAGATGTACAGTAGCGAATAAAAGTCTTTGGCAAAACACTTTTTCGGCCGTAATGTTTTATCTGCTGGACCGAATCGGGTCATTTTGAGATATGATATGTGTTGATCCGTGGGTTACAATGCCGCGTGTTTGTATTTGGCTCAGAGCGAATTTGTCGTTCGAAATCGGCCATATTCAAAGTCGCCAATTATTACCCATTTGTTTGCTGCATGTATTAATGCCTTTCTTATTATTTTTGTGGGTTTTGTGATGTGTAGTGTGATAATAAGTCAATCATAGGTTTTCAAAAATGGGTAAAAAGGCGGAGATCTCTGTTGGAGCTCGCCAGGCGGCTGTGAACATGATGGAATCTGGAATGCACGTCACCGACATTGCGAGTGCCCTGAAGATCCGACACCAATCTGTTTCAGCTATCCTGCAACGTTATAAGAAGACTGGGACCGACGAGAACAGTCCGCGGTGTGGTAGGCCTCATTCTACTACGTGTCAGGATAGACGCATCCTCCGTCGATCTCGTGCTGATACCACCTTGACTGCTGTGGACATCGCCACCGAATTCCGCGACAGCGACGATCTGAACGTCAGCGGGATGACCATCTCCCGTCGTCTCATTGCTGGTGGATTGAATTGAAGACCGCCAAGAAACAACTCATTGGAGTCAAGAATCGGCAAGTTAGATTCGCGTTCATGCGCCGTCATGGACACTGGACCACGGCGGAGTGCAGTAAGGTGCTTTTCGTAGAAAAGAGCAGGTTCTGCTGGTTCGGAAGTGATGGCATCCGATACGTACGACGTCCGTGTGGCCAGAGATTCAATCTCCAGTTCATTCAGCCGACTGTCAAGCACGGAGGACGATCGCTCATGGTTTACGGCGCCATATCTCGCAATGGAATGGACCCCATCATCAAGATTGAGGGAATAATGACCGGCCAGAGCTACACGAACATGCTCATCAACGATGTCTTCCCATGGGCAAACCAAAACATGCCACCCGGATGGATCATGCAGCAAGACAACGACCGGAAGCACACCTCCAGAGTAGGGTAGACAGCCTTCCAGCAGCAACAGGTCACACTTGTAGACTGGTCAAGCCAATCTACACACCTCAACCCCATCGAGCACATGTGGAAAGAGCTGGAGAAACGATGTGCGAAGAAAACCTGCCGGAATAGGGCCCAGAAGTTCGACCAGCTGTCTGCAGAATGGCCCGCGAATTCCTCAGGTCACCGTCGAGAAGATAGTGGACTTGATGACGGCCCGTTGTGCAGCTGTTATTAAGTCTCGTGGTTGTCCCACTAAGTATTAGTTATTGTTTTGTCGTTTTCTCGTACTAGTTTTCTGTTATCGTTGCATTAAATGAATGTGATACACACCTACTTTGTTGGCCAATTTGTATGATCTTTGCGATTAAGCTCGGTACCTGATCTGTGAAGGTTTCCGATCCATCTGCATGTAGGTCATGTTTACAACTGAATAACACATATCATAACCCAAAATGTCCCGATTTGGTCCAGCAGAAAACCAGTTACGGTTGAAAAAGTGTTTCGCCAAATACATTTGTTCGCTGCTGTATACTTATATGAGAGCATGATTTTACTTATGGGATCTCTTTCTTTTTCTAGATACAGATATATTGTTCACATTCAATGAAATAATTATTAGTATTTTATATCTTAATTATTTAAAATTCCCCTAAAACTTCATCATCATCATCATCATCATTGTCAACCATTATCAATCCACTGCTGGACGAAGATCACCCCAAGTTTCCTCCACAACCGTCTGTCTTGTGCCAGTCTCCTCCATGTCATTCCCGCATACTTTCGAATTCCAACCAATCATCTTCCATGTGGTCTTTTTCTGGGTCTTTTCCTGTCCCTTAAAATCCAATCTAAAATTTCGGCTGTCCATCGATGGTCTGTCCTTCTGGCAGTATGCCCAGCCCATTGCCATTTCAGGGATTTAACTCTGATCATGATGTCTTCCACTCCTGTCATTTTCCGGATCCTCGAGTTCCTCTTCTTATCTCTCCTGGTTACACCAAGCATGCACCTCTCCATGAATCTTTGAGTTGTCTGCAGCCTTTGTATGTCTCTTTTAGTTAAGGTCCACGTCTTTGCAACATACATAAGCACTGGAAGGATGCACTGATCAAACACTTTTTTTAAGACATAATGGCATATTGCTCTTGAAAATTATGCTGTTTCTTCCAAAAGCTCTCCAGGCAAGTTTTGTACGCCAATTAATTTCTTCATCAATGTGACCCTCACTTGATATCTGCTGTCCAAAACTTACCGATAAAAATAAAAAAATCGTTTTCGAGGAAATATTACCCACTGATATTATTAGGTGGGTGAACATATTTAAATAATACATTATACACTGCTGGACAATTGCTAAGGACGGATCATAAACGGCTTAATAGCGCATAAAAAAGTAAGTGTGGTTGGATGTCAAGTGGTATAAAATAATGTCAGAATGCCAGGACATTACAAGAAAGACAATTTATTGTGCTCTGAAATCCAGAAGGCTTTGGAACGTGTTCAAGGGGCAAACAGGCCATTTTGTGCAGAATACGTAAACGTGAAAATAAATGCAATAACCGTCCGCAGGCGTTCCGGCGTAAGATTTCAATACGGGATATGGCCACCATGGAGGGCGATGCAAGATTCCACACGTCGTGTCATGCTTTGTACAACATTATCAAGCAGCTGTTGGGGTAATTTATTCCATTCTTCTGTCAGTGCATGGATGAGGGTGTCCTTGTTTATTAAAGGGCATTGGCGACCAGCAAGACTCCTCCCCAAAACATCCCACGCATTTTCAATGGGATTCAGATCTGGAGAACGTGCTGGCCATACGAAGCGTTGAATATCCTTGCTCTCAAGACACTCCTGGACAGCGACTGTTCGAGGACATGTTGCGTTGTCGTCCATGAAAATTAATCTATCACCAACAGCACCACGGAACATGCGAACATGAGGTAGCAGAACATCATTAATGTATCGTTGGCCAGTCATAGTCCCAGTTGGAAGCACATAGAGGGACGTACGGCCATTATTCATGATGCCAGCTCATACTATGACACTACATGTCGGATATCGGTCCCTTTCCTGTATGTTTGCTGGACAATATGCAGTACCACTATCACGCCAGATCAGTTGTCGTCGACAATCAGACGATAGACTGTATCTACTCTCATCTGAGAAGAGGACAGCAGACCAGTTGTTATCAGTCCAATTGTGATGTTGATGGCACCATTGCGAACGGGCCGTGCGGTGACCTCTGGACAATGGGATACACACAACATGACGGCAGGCGTATAGTCCTCCTTCATGCAAACGTCTGGCGATAGTTTTTCGGGAGATCCGCTTGCCAGTAGCAGCCATAAACTGCTTTGCTACCTCACCAGCTGTGCACCGCCGGTGTCTTTTTGTTGATAGCACTATGTACCGATCTTCAGCAGGTGTCGTACTGCGAACACGACCTCCCCCGTGACGTTTGCTACGCTCTCCATTTGTTTGAAATGGTTTTCAAAACCTTGAAACAACACTGTGGCTGACGTCGAACTCTCTGGCAACATCTGTTATTTTTCGCCCTTCTTCAATCTAGCCAATAATACGGCCACGCGTACAATCATCTAGGTGATGTCGGGTAGACATATTGAAAACTGCAAGTTCGTCAATTGATTCTTTCCTTTTCAACTTTGCGTTTGAACAACAACGGTCAATACGCGTCAAATCTGTTATATCTCTTATCAGCGCTATGACGTCAGGAACAAGTTCTTCAATCCAAAATTTGCATACGCACAAGACATCTTACTGTATTCCGCACTTGTGCTAATTTCCACATTTTCTTGGCTTCCATTTTATGGTTGCTATCGTTGCTATTGTCATCCGTCCTTAGCAATTGTCCAGCAGTGTATTTATCCAGCCAAAATCGTATTCGTAGATTTCGTAAAAGGGGTGTACATTGTTTTATTATTTAATTATATGAAAACAAGCAGTATTTTGCAGTACTATTTCGCTTTATTTGACTTTGAAATTAGTTTAATGGTGCAAAATATCTTTAGAATATCAACACTATTTTAAGCTTTTCCAAAAATAAATTCAAACAGTGTTATATGATAAAATTATATGTCCTAATAAATTACTGCAAGTCCTCTCTTTTAGTTGTACATATGTACGTTTGTAGAATACAAATGATATGTGTGGGGCTTCTATTTATCACATTCACACAATAATCTGTTAGAATGTGGCGCAATACCCAGAACTTGAGAATGTACGAAAGGAAGCACAGTTCTTAATGATTCAAACTTGCATATTAGCAGGAAATATTACACATTTGCTTGGAATATTATTATAGAATGACAAATAAATTGAGAGACCAGTTTCCAGGTTATTTATACACTGAGTGGCCAATTTATTATGACCGCCCCATCAGTACTGCATTGGGCCACCTTTTGCCTTTAATACTGCGTCGATTCTTCGTGGCATGGACTCCACGAGATGCTGATAGGTGGTTTGTGGAATCTAAGACCATGCTTGACGAATTGCACTTTCCAGGAGTGTGAGATTACAGGGTTGTGAACACAGCTGTCTGATTGCTCATTCAACTTCATCCCACAAACTCTCAATGGGGTTCAGATCTGGAGAGTGTGGGGGTCACCTAAGCAAAGTAAACTCACCGGCATGTTCCTGAAACCAATCATACCAATCGAGCACTATGGCAGGATGCATTATCTTGTTGAAAGCAGCCATTGCCATTAGGGTAAACCATCCACATGAGCGGATGCACTTGGTCCGCAACGATGTTTAGATATGATTTGCCAATCAGACGTTGATCAACACGAATGAAAGGGCCCAATGCATGCCAGGAAAACATTCCCCAAACCATAACGTTGCCTCCACCAGCTTAAGGGTTGTAGAAATGCATTTGGGGTTCATTCTTACGTACTGTTTCCGCCAAATTCTCACTCGGCCGTCGGCATGATTCAACTAAAAATGTGATTCATTCGAACAGGTCTTCGCCTCCATATCCCATCCAATGCAGTGTACGTAGAACAGTGCGTGCAGAGATCATTTGAGGAGATCTTAAATTAAGATGGTCTGTAATTTGCTGCCCTGTTGCCCTTCTGTTATCTGTTACCAGTCTGGACACTATCAGTTCCGCCTGAGCAGTCACTTGTCGATAACGACCACACGTTGCACGTAGGGACCCAGTTTTTAGGCTAAAAGTCCAGTCTTTAAACACTTTAACAAAAGCTGCTCTGGATCATTTCACGAATGCGGCGGTTTCGGTGATACTCGATCCATGGTTCCGAGCTCCTACAATCATCCCACGTTGAAAGTCCGTCAAATCGCATTTTTTATCCATCTCGACACCCAAAAATCACCTCTACTACCGTCGCAAGCACAGAGCTTTCCCTTTTTATACTAGCCTCGCCTTATGGCGGCAACAGCATGAAGTAGTAGCTCATTGGCTTAAAACTGTCAGGTGGCCATAATAAAGTGGCCACCCAGTGTATTTGTAAATAGCAATCTCCTTATATGGCAGCATTGTACGTTTAGACGAAATGAAACCTAGAATATATCATATTAAACACATATACATATGTGTGTGTGTGTGTGTGTGTGTGTGTGTGTGTGCGTGCGCGCGAGAGTGCTCGTATGTAGCGAAATACGAAATGTCATATCTTCGAGTTTGGCCGTTTTTTTAACAACACGTATTTTTTTTTATATTTCTTGAATATAGTAACTTCCCTGAAAAAAATTGCGCCTGCTCCACACTTTTCAGTGAAAGAGATTTTAAATGTAAAACTTTCTCCAAAAGAATATTCACTTTTCAGCAAAATTATACCTTTTCTTTTCAACGAATATTATTTTTGCTTCAAACATTATTACGAAATTTTATTGACATAATGTAGCGTGTAAAACGTCTTGTGTCTTTCATGAACTAAGTTATCAAATTTCATCCGCCATGAAAAACAAAAATACGTCCAGCCATTTCATTTTAACCTAATCTAATGTAGGTTAACTTCGCAGATCGATTCACATTTCAAATTACACGCTTGGACGATTACAAAATTGTTGAGTTGAAATTAGTATTATAATTTTGGTAGTTGGAAATTTGATTCTGTGATTCGTCTCATGGTCAACAACAACAAAACTAAGTTTTCTCAATTGCTTCGACGTTTATTTCTTGTAAGCATTTGAGTTGTTATTGCGTAAAGGAGAATAGACATTCTGAATTTAAGAAGACCAATCCTCTGTGTTCTGTATTCATTATGAAGGACAAATATTTCAGTGCAGAAGACAATGAAACAAATAAGAAAGTGTCTTTTACATGTGCATGCGCTTATGTACCAAACACCAACCGTTATAACTTAAATTTTAGCCAATTTTTAACAACATGTAAATTTTACAACTTTCTTTATTATAGTAAATTCTCTGAAAAACTTGCGCAAGCTCCAAGTCTCGGGGCCATCACTGTGACAACGTTAGGCTCTCTGATTGAAAACCTGGTTTGGAATATGGATTACAAAATTGATATTAACTATGTTCATAAGTTACATATTCATACAGAAAACGATCTCTCGTTACGGAAATATTAAATCAGCACTACATTGCTTCTTCCATGTTATTATTTTTCTACTTACTTCAACTCAGTAAATAAAAGCTTTGCTCTCATTAAAAATATAAACTTTCACTATCATTGCTTTTGAAAAGTAGGAAAATTCACTTGTTTGGGAATAAAATAAACGAAATGTATCATTTTCAGAAGTGATGGGGTTGGCAGAGATCAAATTGGAAAAGAAAGGAAAATTGGCAAACTTGCTGCCCTGCACAATGACGTTCAGGTAAAGATGTTGTGACGTTATTCATGGCACCTCTGAAACAGTTAGAGAAGCATGCAAATTTTGCATCACAAAGAGATTTACAAGCAGCTTTATACCAAATTTTCCGGTGTAATGAATACAAGCTTTTAATGCTTTCTAACATGAAATCAGTTTAAAGCGATTTAAAAGAATAAATGAAAAATCGGCTAAGACCCCATTAAAACAAAATAAAATTCCATAATGTATAATGCAAACATAGTTTTGTTAAAATTCAATTGATACAATTACAATAGATTATCAAGAAATTAAATGATAACATACTGTATATAGAAAAACGAGATATAATTTTGTAAGTCCCGGATGCGAATTTGTGAGTAATTTGAAAATGAAGAATGGCTCCAAATGATCTACTTATCTAAGGTAAAGTATGAGTTACAGTATCCTGGCAACTGGACTGTGTATCAACAAGAAGCACAAAACGTAATGCACAGAATAATATCATGTGCACAAAATTCGTTTTATACCTAAAAATCTGGAACAAAAAATTGTCAGATTCGATTATTTGGCAATATGGTCTTCCAGTTAAAGGTCTATTAGTTATTTGAATACGGGTTTTTTTATAAACTTTACCTTAACCCGTGGTACATTGTTATCGATATATAACTTTATTAGCAGGGATATTTTTTAAAGAGGTTTCACATTAACTGCACTTAGTACCATAACTACGCATTAAAAGATACCGTACTAATAGGCAAACACTAAATGATTGAAAATTTATATTTTAAAACGTTTTCCTATCTTAAAACATTATTCACATCGCGGCTTTAAAGATTTCATCGTGCCTTAAAAGGAGTCTAGGAAAGTGTAATAAACTGTTGCTTTTACTGCCGCAGAAGGCATGTTTTGCTATTTGGTTTGGGAATGTGAGAAAAATAATTTAGTGGTGAACGGTTTCTTGGAGAAAAGGAAATCTTTAAATCTGTGACGGTTTAGAAATGCATTGCAAGGAGAAATGCTCGTTAATTACAGCGCGCAGGCAAAGGCGAAATTGTAAATAACCATATTTGGAAGCTATGAACAAAACATTTTTCATCATTAACATTTACTCACCCAAAAGTAATATTTCGTAATAAATATTTTGAAGCACAGATATTAGGAAGAATCCACTCTACTTTTATGAGCCGTTGCTGAACATTGTGTTTTTTGTTTTTTTGCAGGGAAAAGCGTAAAATGTTTTTAGTGGTTAAAGATGTCAGCCGAAGTGAAGAACATTTTCAACCGTATTTCGACAATTGCAATATTATACAAATAATTTCTCAGACCTGGAAAATTAAACTTTTTTCATTTGTTTCGAAGTATTCAAGTGATGTTTGAAAGCATTCTGATTATGATGTGAAGAATCCTGACAAACTTTTTTTAATCCTGGTTTGACTAGCAAGGGAAAACTGATCACAAATTAGACTTAGGAACTTCAAAACCAATATGTATAATTCAATCGTATAAAATATATTTAAAACAATATATATGCATCAATATATGTATTTTATGGTATTTTGTAAACCAATGTTTATGAATAAGTCTTTATTTGCAAAGGCAAGCCTTTGTTTTAAAACTTCAAAAGTTCAGGAGAAATTCGATAGGCAGAACTCCAAAAGATCAGGAGAAATTCGGTAATCAGTACTCCAAAAGTTCAGGAGAAATCAGTAGACATTTCCGCAGAGCTTAATGTAAACACAACATATCTGGTTTCCTTTCAGTCTTTATACGATTTTAAGGGATACTATCTGAAAATGGTTCGAATAATTAATTTTACTGGTATTTTAACATTAAATAATATATGTAGGCATATTTGCAATCTAAACGTTTCAGTATCAGACGCACGTATCGTGCGTTTCTTTCATTTAAATTCGATTAATGCTATGCTCTGGACGTTGAAATTTAGAAAATAAATTCGATTTGTGCGACATAGAGAAAAAGAGAACACTTGCTTGTGTGCAATATTTGAATTCTCCCGTTGCACATATTGCTCTCTATTAATATAGCAAATACCGCCCCGCTGGCTCCGTACTGTAAACCCTGCATTCTGACTATTTGTTTGAGGTTAATCCGTGGTGAGGAAAGTATGATATGTTTGTTTACGTCATTAGCCCTTTCCTTTGTCTGCAACAAGTCGCCCGATATTAAGGCAGGATTTTAATGTTTTTGATGAAAATCTCAAGTAATATTAATTATCAAAATCAGTGATTTAGACCGAGAATTTCATGATTTCTGCTTGATATTTTGGGAAACTGTGTGAAATATTTTCCTTTTGCTGTTGCTAAAAACAATAAAAAAACATCACGTTGCACAGCTATTATATTCTTCTTTCAACAACAATCAGTTAAAGACTGTTTTTAACACAAAATCCAAAGTGAAATTTACAATTTATATAAGAAATTATTTTTTCTTATTATTTAAGAAAAAAGCAAAATGTAACTGCATGACCCAATGAGATATGTTTGATAAGATAAAGATTCAGTTGCACTCACAATCTGTGCTCTTCTTTCAGAAACACTCTTTCGTATTGGCGACGCTCATGTTTTAACTTAAATAAGCAAAATACTTATACATATCCTTACCGATTTAAGTTAACACGGAATTGGTTGTCATTTTGCAGGATATTTTCCTAGGGGTTTTCACAATTTTTGAGGAGCAAAATATTGTATAAATTTGCACGACAATCTTCGGAATTGTGTGGCTATCTGAGTTTACAAAATAAAGTTTAATTTTCGTTTTCTTTTTTTTTCAGTGTTAAAGAGCATTGACGGCATATACAAATGCACACGAATATTAACAACGACATATCCTATTTCGCCATAGATAAGATGTAGATAAATGTCTAGAACGCTTCTCGACTTCTGACAAGGGCAGCTAATTTCGCTCTCCGTATAGGAATCCGAATCCAGATCCAATTCGTACGTAAACCCAGAAGTCAGCGCTTATATCACTGCACCATCGAGGCGACATTTTTCAAAACCTTCCTAGTTACTGTTTCTTCACAATCTTCAAATACCTTTGTGCATATCTTCCTCTTTTGTATCAATATATTTGGACGTGCACTATCAGGTTGTTTATTTTGCAATGGATAGACAAACGTTCGGATATGTATACCATTACTGTATTGAAGATAATTATTTGCATATTACATAGGTACTGAAATGTAAAGAAAAGTGTATGTTCAACGTAAAAAATGAGAGAATTTGCATTAAACGATATACTGATGATAATATGCTCATGATTTTAAATAAGAATTGCTTGGATAATGTCGCAATAAGAAACTGAAAGGATACTAGTCTATGATTCATGTTTAATTGATCGAAAATACTGTATAAAACACATGATAATATAATACTTATGAGTCATTATCTAAATTGTTAATACTGGTTTTGCAGATAACAGATTATATGGCGTAAAATGAGAAAACAAGCAGTGGAATCTTTTCACATTTAATGAAAAAACAATGGTAAATTTGTTTCAACTGCTAATAATAGCATCGCCTTCAGTTGATGTTCAACTTTAGACTGCGCCGATGATGTCCTTGGAAAAAAGAAAAATCCAAGTCTAAGTGTTAGGTGCGCCAAATTATGTGTGCAAAATAAAAAGCTGGAAGAAGGATTATATCCACTGCTGGTCATTATTGCCAAAAAATAGAAAAAAAAAAGATAGCATGTAAGTGTTCGACGCTAAAAGATGTATATATATATTTCAAACTGGAATGCCAAATATAGATCTTGAAAGATGCGCCGTTTTCATGCCATAAGTTATTAGTGAACTTATGTTGAGCATTTAAATGGTTTGGACTTTTTAAGCTTTTCAAGCTTTATATTAACATTGCATTGACATTATATTGTTACAAATATAATTTTCTGGAACGGCGAAATACAAGAATATATTGTTCATACTGTATTAGTAGATATATATTTCGTGATTTGAACATACATAACCTTTTAGTTTTTAAAATTAATTATTGATATATGGAACGGTAAATAAGAGATCCCCGATAAACATGCCGTTCCAAAATGTTTGAAATTTCAAGTATTTGAAATTTTTATAATCGCATTCGTTTTTTGGTGGCTGTTGCGCGTGATGCTTTGTTCCCTTCATAAAGTTATTTGAGAAGTAAATAGCAGTCCGTATCCGAAGCGATTCAACCTAAAGATATAACAAAGAAGCCTGACTCCACTTGAAACGCATTAGTTCCGATCCCAAGAAATATTGTATTATGAGGACTTTTGAAATGTTTCCCTGGACTTTAATAGCATATGATTTGTTTTCCATATTTCTTAATTATTTTAGTTTCCTCAGGGGTCCACACGTTTGTGTTTGAGACAGTTACTTTTAACAAAACTTCAATTTTTCTTTTTCATCTCCTGCAACATAAGTTCTTCTTCCTGATTGAGTGTTTAACGACCACCGTGAACAACTCAATGGGATATAAGGACCCGCCTATCCTTAATTTACAGCCATTGACTCCAGGGAAGGGAGACAGTCTTTGTCGTAAGACAAACACAACATCCATGTCTCACCGCCCCCGGGCGGCCAACATAACTTCTCGTCTGAACATTTTATTTACCTCTCATGTGGAAAGAACATTTTTTATTGGAAATACTTCAGTTTAGACAACTTTACGGACATTTTAAAATAGGTGTTCGAGGAATCACATTTTCTGCTGCTGCAGATTGAAGTTTTAAACTGTATTTTCCCCAGCAGAAAAGATTGACAACAGAAGTGCAGTGCTCAAAATACGCAAAGACATATGCAGTTGATTTTGATATATCATTAATAAAAAACCACTACGTTAATAATTATAAAATAAAAAACAAAGTTGTTAGCTACTTTGCAAATTACCAAACTTGCTGGATAAACTACCCTGAAGAGCAATTGAATTAGAGATACCTGTCTAGTAACGTGTAGCACCACTTTTTGCCCTAACGACGGCAGCGATTCGTCTCGGCATGGACTTGACAAGACACCGGAAGCAGTGGGAAGCCATACGGATCCATGACCACTGAACAAGATCCCAAAATTCACGAAGATTTGATGGAGGTGGGTCAGAGCCTCGAACATCTCTCAATGACATCCCAGATGTGCTCGATGGGATTGCGGTCAGGTGACCTAAGTGGCCAAGGAAGCGAGGTCACGTAGGTGCAGTGTTCATCCAGCAACTCGGATGCAATTCGGGAGCGAGGGCACGGTGCAATGTCTTGTTGCAAGGATGATGTCCCCAGTGGGATGTTGAAGACGCACAAACGGGAGCAAATGATCGTTCATGATATCCCGGTAACGTTGACCTGTGAAAGACGATGTCACACGTACTAGGGGTCCCATTTCAGTCCTCGTAAACAGTCCGCAGACGAGAATGCCACCCCCACCAGCTTGAAGAGTACCCTGCTGGCAAGAAGGATCCATCGCTTCATGTCGTTTGCGCCGTACTCGTACCCTGCTATCCGCATGTACCAACGTAAATCTCGACTCATCAGTCCAGGCAACACTTTTCCACATGCCTAGGGTCCAGTAGGGATGTTCCCGTGCCAATGCTAATATTTTCACCCTGTGATGTGCGGTCAGCAGCGGTACCCTCGTAGGACAATGGCTTCTGTACCCCATAGCGAGGAGATGGTTCTGGATGGTGTGGTTGCTTACACGTTTTTGCGCAACAGCGTTAAATTGCCGAGTGATTTCTTGTACTGTGGCCCGTCTCTCCTCTGGCACAATGCGAGCCAGCCGACGATGACCCCGGTCATCCACACGTTGTTGTCCATGGCAGTTGGCCTTTGCAGGGATGCTATTACTGGATTCGATGAACTCACGGTGCACCCGTGACACAGTGGCTCGGGAAAATCCCAGTGCCTGTACGACTTCCGAAAATGGAGTGACCCTATTGTTAGGCGCCGACAATTTTTCCACGATCAAATGCGCTTAGACCCTTTGTCTTACCCATACTGAGTCCGACTCTTACTGATTCCCATCGCATCACTCCTTACATTGTCGGATGGCTGCAAACGTCATGTCGTTTCCGTTTACAGGGCCGCCCACAGTGCCACATTTGCATAAAGCCAGCTGTGTATAATTCAATTGCTATTCAGTGTATATTTCCAAAAAATATAAACAATTACAATTATGTTCTTCAAAATATGAATTAAATCTTTTCGACGTCATACTGAAAGTTTTAATAAGTCTTTCCTTGGAATGTGATGGAAACGTTTTTTAATCAAAATCAATCTCCTATTCTTACCGCATATTACTGCTATAATAACATGTGGGATCACATGAATAATTAATACATAAGAGAAGATATGTAGACACTTTATTACATTGATATATAATGGTACAATATTTTAAATATAATTCAATTCCGATAACATGTGCACGCTAAAAAGATGCAAACAAGGCTCATGTATGTTTAAATTGTAATTTTAGTGAGTACTCATATACAGTCTTTACCAAAAAAAGAAAAATATCTAATCCCAGGAGAAAGTCGTTTGTTCTTGATGATACTCCATAAGGAAGCACCGCAGGTTCGAATATGCTAATTGTTAAAGAATAAGGACCCGTGACTGTATAGTGAATCTCAATATCGAATGTGAACTGTGAATCAAGGGGGTGTATCAACAACAAAACTCGCACGCAGGGACCTTTGTGATAGCGGATTTCCGTTACAATAAATGCCCCGGATGTTGGTGCCAAATTAATGAGGAGGGGGCAACTTAGCGGCAAGCGGGTAGTGGACGACAGAGGGCAAACGACAGAATGCGAGGATCAACCGAATGCGAGAGTCGCTCGAATAGGACAGATTTGGTTCTTTCCAGACAGCCGTGGCTTTGTTATTTCGCTTACAGTTACCGAAGTGTCCATCCCTTACCATTACCATATGACCAGCGGCATGGGAACCACATCCGAGCAGCCCACTTTGCCGCCTACCACTGAGCAGGGGCATCGACGGCACGGATTATAATGGTGTGGATCCCGATCAATGTGGGATAGTGTCCACCGCCGTCGTGCTTTTTTCAGCGTTTTGTAAAGAAGTGCTCTTTACATTTCAACATACAGACTACTAATTGTAGTCTTGTAATACAGCGTGCTGCATATTGCATTGTAAGTTTCAACCTTCGAAAATGTATCACATTTGACTTTGCACGTTGTGCTATCGGAGTTCACGTCGTAGTGGAAAAACTTAAAGAAGAAAAAATATATATATATAGTTTTATTGCTAAGTTAATTTTATGTTCCATGCTTTATTGTAGAATGTTTTAGTTAAAGAGTTTATTAAAATTTTACTAGATACATTGTCCAAAAAAGTTGTATTATTGGCAAAAACATTTTAACAAAATTTCTTCCTGCGGAAGCCTTCAGACATCGGATTAAAGACACGTATTCTAAAAGTCATTATAATAGTACATACTATGATGAAAAGCATTTAAAAACACTAAAGATGGTTTGTTGTATTAAGTTCGCACTGTAATTCGGGTCTTATTCTGTGTAGCCTTAAAGAGGGGTTGATCGGTAATTTCCAACTATAGGCTGGGAATTCCACCAAGGGCATTTTAACATGATAACAATATAATCTCATTCAGAATTATAACTGACAGCCTTGTACTCACATTATTGAAGTGTCTCGCTGTCTGAAGGAATATTCTTTTCGAGTAGTCATAATCAAGGTGATTCGGCGATGTGCTTACTGTCAATATATGCCGTACCCTCCATATTGCTTCATAGATCCACGAATACCCTTGTATTTCACATTTAGCTGTAATGTTAATCAGGTAGTTGTCGTAGCAAAGAAATGTGTTCTAGGCAGTTCCCTACTTAGTCGCAGTAGAAATCTGTCCTCCATCGTGTAACTCCAAAGGTCCAAGTAAATCATCACAATATTGGAAATGTGATGACAATCTGGATATTCATTTCGGTATTAGTTTATACCATCTTCAAGCCGATGTTTCATCACTTTTCATATTCAAGTTGGGATTTAAAACTTGTTGGTTGGCGTTCCTGACGTCAACGTCAATGATGCAGTCAACGTGGTGTCCCTCAATGTGCGTGGTTGACTGTTGGGCGGGTATCGTAACTTCTTAGATAAATAGGTAAATAATTTTTGGTACCTATGAGCAGCTCACACGTGGCCAGCGTCTTGCAAGGCAGAGTACGATTCCCGCTTTCATCGCGGAACGACGCACGGCGAGCACACAGGGAGTGACATCCTGGGTAACCATTTCTTACGATAGCCGGACACCCTTGGTATTTCGCTGTGCCACCCTCACGGCTGAACTGTACGTCGACGACATTCTATGTACTATGGTTTTGTCATTCCTGTTGCAGCATCACTGAGCGATATTTCAACAGGAAAATGCTCGGGCCACAAACCACACGGCTCTCCCAGTTTGGCCTCCGTACGTCGATACCATTCCATAGCCGACACGATTACCCGAGATCTCCCCGATCAAAGGGTTTGAGATATTATCCAGCGCCACTTCCGCACACCCGGGAATGTCGGCAAACTGTCCCAAGATTTGGACATCATCTAGCATGACGTAACTCTTAAAAGGATATGTGAACTCAAAGTGTCTGTGCCATGGCGGGTATCCGCTTGTATCCGATCCAGAGATGTCGCTACTATGTGCTGACTTGTGCCACACATTGTAACTGCTTATCCGAATACATGACCCAACAGCTTTAGAATTTCAATGATTTCCTTTCCTCTACTTATACACAGTACAAACCAATTTTCATTTTGATTTGTTGGTTTGTTCCTTTTGGTGTTTCGTTATTTTTGGCGAAAAGCGTATCTTGAGGTAGAAATGACCTACTGTTGGCTTTACTGAGTTTAAATTCGAAAATATAAACTCACAGATCTTTTTTTTTTTCAATGTAATTAAACTTTCTAAAATTCCCTTCAATATGATTTCAGAACTTAAAACATTTTAATGCACAACACATTACGTAATACATTAAATCTCTCCATTCCTTCAAAAAATGGATAAAATAAGTACCCATCATTGGTTATGGTATGTGCGCTTATCCCCTGTTAAGGAAGATCTTTTCTAAGTGGAAATTCCTGAATAATGCAAATGAAAATATTTGAAATACTTCTCGTGATTTATAAGAAATTCAATGTACAAATAATATGGAATGTCCTTTCATTCAGAAAATTCTTATCAATCGGGGTAAATCCTTTGTGCACTATCGAACGGGAAATAGTGCTTGTGTTCAATGCCCCGCCTCTTTGAATAACAAGGTTATACAAGCTTTCTGTGTATTCCATGGATCCAGATGAATTTGGATTCGGTTCCTGCGGGAAAAGTCACGGGTTTTACGGCATTGGCTCTCTTTACTCTATGGAGCCAATGCAAAGAAATTCGGGTCCGGCTGAAATCCTACAGAGATGCTCACAGTGGGCATTTTTTGTTCGAGGCTTAATGACTACCATGAGAACTCAGTGGGTTATAAGAAGTCGCCCATCCTTAATTTAGGACCACTGGTTCCGTTGAAGAGAAAATGATCTTTAAACCCCGAAACAAATAAACAAAAATATAATCTTGAAATGCCATATCTACTGTGAAAAGAAGAAAACTTTGTAGTTCTCCTTTATGTTAATTTCTTCAAATGCCGTATTACCGCCTATCCAAGACGGTAAAAGCAAAGTAGGTGTTGTTTTTCCAATTCTCAGGGCTAACGAAAATTTCCGTTTTCTCCCATTTAGAAATTAAGCCCGCAGTTGTTGCAAGGAAAAAAGATTGGGTACTAAATATGTAACCGTCAATTTCCGAATACAAGTACCTTTGGAATCCACCGAGAGAGGAAGCGTAGCCTTTCGACGTAGGAAACAGGCTAAGACGATTCACTTCGTTGTTGTCGTCAGTCGTTGATACGAGCTCTAAGGAACACTTCTCCAAATTGAGTTTGAAACAGCAGCCTAAGAAACGCCGCTGGGATTGTCAAGGAACTGTATACAAATGGAAATCTGACATGAGAGGAAAACATCTGAATTCTGTTGTAATGCGATGGCATGATTCGTTCATACTCATGTGCATGTACTTTTGTAGGAGCACGTGTACATGCTGCAGGCTGAAGTATCTTACTCCATGAAGTTGTGCAGTAGGAAAACGAGTAAAAATCTAAATCTGAAATACAAGGGATCACTGTGTGCAAATGTGCTGACACCAAGGATTATCCCTCTGACTAATGGAGATACATAAATCCGATACCATTCGTTTTAAAGCTCAGTACAACTGACATCCGGAATACGTTATTAAACTTGACCTAAGCTAATACCTAAAAAATTTTAAATCTTATTTCTCTGACATCAAGTAAAATTGTGAATGAACTAGTGAAAATAAATTTATATCCGGCATTAATTTTTACAGTTAAATAACAACACTTAAAAGGACGTTCAGAACACGTACAAGTAGCACACAGCCATGACTACAATAGTTGCAAGCTCCACAGCTCATTGATTTGCATGCAATCCATTTTTTCTCATTTGCATAAACAAATGGGTCTCAAAACTTAGGATACGAATTGTGGGAGAATATCACTGAAAAATCACGTCTCACAATTGACTTCAGAGGAAGAGGTGACAGGCAAAGTAATCTAAGTGTATGTATGACATCAGTTCTTGTAATATTCTAGGGCAAGTAATATGGAACAAGCGGAAAACAATACCAAGAAGGAAAAACAAGGCAACAAGCAAAGGTTACCAACCCACTTTTAAGTAAGAACATCTTGTGTTGTAATGAGGGCAGGGTGTTGATATGAGAAAAAAAGATACCGGAACAATGGTACGGATAAAACATACCATCGCAATACAATGAAGAAACAAATGCTTTCATGTTAATGTGTGAAGTCAGATTTCAATTTGTATAACGCTCGTTGTCAAACCAAACGTTTATTTCTAGGTTGCTCTCACAGATGGAATTTCTGGGCAGGACAGTTAATTCTTCGAGCATCAATCAGGAAGTATGCCGTTTTGGCTGGCGTTCTACGCATTGAGACTTCGGTTGGATATCAGAGTTCCTTGAACAGGGTGTCACACTCGCTACCAATCTTGGTATTTCTTTAATAATATTCACACCAATGAATATATTGCAACGAAATTTGAAGTGGACTTACCTCATTTCTTGCGAAACGTGATGACATTACAACATGTACTGGAAGTGGTCACTATTTGCGTCCAGACAGCATTTAACCCGCCGCACCGTATTGTGTAAAATCATTGTCAGTACGTCCGTCGTCACTGCCAGAATTTCTTCGGTGATGTTTGCTTTTAAGGTATCTATTGTTCGCGGTTTCATTTAGTAAAATATCCCTTTTAGATATCCTCATAAAAAGTAATCAAAATAACGCAGTCGCCAAAAAGGGACTGAATTTCGGCGATACTGGTGTGTGATGTGTGTGATGTCGCTTCATCATGCTGGTAATATCCAATGGAGAGTTCGTCGTCCAATTGTTTTTCAAAGGTGTTGATCATTTGTATATATGCAACTGTTGTGATGGTTGGGTTAAAGAAGTTCGGCCCAATTATGCGGCGCCGGGTCATCGCACACCAACACCAGTTTTCTGTGAATGAAGGTGTTGTTCATGTTCCGCGTGAGGGTTTTCACTGTACCAAATACGGGAATTTTGAGAATTTACTTATCCGGACAGGTGAATAAAAGTCTCGTCCGAGAGCCACATGTAGTCGAGAATGACCGGATTTTTCTGAATATTTGAAGCCATCGACAATATGTCATACAATTCACGTGGTCAAGCTCTATCAGTGCGTGGACCACGGAGATACGGTACCCATGAAGCTTCGATTTTTTCACGGCACGGTGGAAAGTGCTTTTGGATAACCCTGTTACCTGTGACAATCGGCGAAGTGACTTTCTGGAAGACGCAAGTAGTTGGCCCTTTATATTATGGATCGTTTCCTCGGACATATGTGGGACACCTCCTGCATGGTAGTCAAATAGAGTACCCTTCATTTCCAGTTTACTCGACAAAGCACAAATAGTGGATTTGCTCAGCGAATGTCTACTTGAAAACCTGTCCAGGAATCGCTGTTGGTAAGACTTTATCGATTCTGTTTTCCAATAAGTGCGTGCAAACAATAAACACTTTCTCCTCCAGAGTATACCAATACATTTTCACATTACCCGAACAGCCAGGAGCACGAGCTCTCACTATCAACAATTGTATTGTGTTGACACGCTCAGTGAAATGGAACAACGAAGCAGCAGAAAAGCGCGTCCAGCTGGCTGGCGAAGTGCTCTTCAGTTTTGCAACCTTTAGGAATATGTCTTCCACTATGGGCACCACCAGTGGCTGGCGTACATCTAAGGGCTCACAGCTCCGAGCTCAATGCTGTCTGGACGCAAATCGTGGCCATTTTTAGCACATTTGTGATGTCATCACATTTCGCACGAAATCAGGTAAGTACACTTCAAATTTCGTTGCAGTATTCTCATTGGTGTTATTACATTGGCGTGCAAAAATTAAGACGGTTTTTCGAATGTAACGTCGTGCAGAAGTGCTCCACATTGACCCAGATCGTACCATAAGATCGCCAAGATGTACGAATATGGGACAAGTGGGCAACACCGTCGAAACACGGAATCCAAAGAATACAAAGGCACTTTATTGAAAAAGGTAGCTTCAAGCACAACTGGACAGAAGACAGATAAGTCCATGTGAGAGGAGGCTACCAAGAAAAATCCAGTATTTAGTAGGGGATATGATTATCCCTGACTGCGTTGCAGGACTTACAACCTTTGTCGATGCTGAGCACGAGGTTGTCAAGTAGCTATTGAGGCATCGCTGCCCAGTCCACTTGTAGCGCCAATTGCAGCTGCGGAATCGTTGCTGGCGGCTGGTGACGTGCTGCCACACGTGTTCGATTGGATTTAGGTCCGTGAACCTTGCGGTCCAATATACGCGTTGAATATCTTCACTCTCCAACAGCTCTGTGACAGTCACTGTACGATGAGGTGTAGTGTTGTAGTTCATGTAGAGGAACTCAGGACCCACAGCACATCTAAACAGACGCACGTGAGGCGGGAGAACCTCGGTACAATAGCGGACACCAGCGACTGAAACTCCTTGGACGATGTGGAGGTCAGTACGGCAACCAAGCATGATACCGCTCCAAACCAGAACTCCGCCACCTCTAAACCGGTCCCTTTCGATGATGTTGGAGGTGTGATTGCGTGTTTCCTGCCCTCTCCAGAAGTGTATACGTCCAGAATCGCTCCACAGACTAAATCGGCTCTCATTTGTAAAAAGAACTCGGCCCCATTTCTGATGTGTCCAGTTCTTGTGTTCCTGGAACCACAGAAACCGTTGTCTCCGATAAGCAGGCGTTATTGCCACACACAGTACTGATTGTCATGCATAAACACCTATGTGCAGCTTCCTGGCCACGGTAAAACGCGATAATGGACGTCCAGTTGTCTGTTAAATGTGCTTTACGATTTCTCCCGCTGTCTGCCGCCTGTCGTTTCTCGCCTGTAAAACAATATACCGGTCGTCCGCCAACATGGTTGCTCGTGGACGACCACTGCTAAACTCTCGGACAGCTGTTCCTGTCGTTTGAAATGCTCTCCAAGCTCGTGAAGCGATGCTGTGAGCGACTCCTCGGCTACACTAGTCACCCGGACTCCTCGGCTACACTAGTCACCAGGACTCCTCGGCTACACTAGTCACCCGGATTCCTCGGCTACACTAGTCACCAGGACTCCTCGGCTACACTAGTCACCCGGAATCCTCGGCTACACTAGTCACCCTTTGAAATTCTTCCAACTTCCCAATGACGCGACCTAGGGTAAAATCATCCAGATCTCGTCTACTGGATTGCATGTTGGCCATATCAACGGTGGCGGCAACTCGACGTCGTTCAAACCGATGTACACCGTGCAATAGCTTTCACCAAATTGCTGAGCGTACAACGCCAGTGTGCTTTATACACTTACGACCCCCGCCCCCTACGCCATGAAGCATATATGCGCATGCCCTACCGTACCAGACCCTAGTCTATCTCGTGAGTGGTCTTTCGGTCCGTTCTGCCTGCTCGTTTCGCTGTTATGCTAATTTCTCCTCTTCGTCCTTAATTTTTGCACACCAGTGCAATATTGAAACACGCCGGGTTCGGTAGAGAGTGGAACACCCTGTATTAAGACATTATCAGATTTCTTATAATTATATCTGTTAAGTTTAAAATAGAACACTTTTAATCACAGTACTTGCTATTACATTTTCAGTACGGTCGCCGACTACCAAAGGAATATTTCGAATTCCACCTGTGTAGTTTCGACGTAGATTTCTTAGAAAGACAGAAATATTATAATCAAGATTTGTGTATTAAGGTATTAAGAACATTCAGCTGATCTTCATTACGATAAAACGAACATTGTGTAACTGTATCGTTAATACGTAATACGCAGGCTTCTAGGAACATAATCCGGATGATTATCCATATCTTCCTGTAACAGATGAAACATTTCTTATGAAAATTTATGAATTTCAGGGAATAGTTTTAATTTTTATCAGCTGTAAGCTTTTTATTCGAAACTACATCGATAAATATCAAATATAATGTTTTCATGCTGCTTGTCGGGATTCTTTCTCAAAGTTCATCGTTTAAGGCCTAAGGGCATTATTCATCATGTTAGGAAGTCATACGAAGTTGTAGATACTGTAAAATTCAAAACTGTCAGAATTTCGTGCATTACGTTGACGAACGTAATCTGTACGATTTCTCTATATGTCCTAAATTGCGTAGTTCAACGCGTACTTGCCCGCAACATGAGCATTTCTCTTAGACTTTGCATTCAGAGAGCGCCATTGATTTGGAAATGAGTCTGATGGCCAAACCCCTGTTCTCGTTGACTTTGACAAACTTATCAACATTCTGTTATCAGTTCAATAAGGATTGGCATGTCTTTAAACTTCAAACAGTCTGCTCTTTGACACCCTGTGCTTTATGTGAACATTTCTCTCATCAATTGACCGCTGGAGTTTGCTTACCTGAGAACTTTTTACATGAAGTGACCACTGGTCTTTCTCTGTTGTACAATTTATATTTTTACTGATGACGTCATTATACGAGTGCATTTCTTACCTAATTAAATTTTTATCTTTTGACTTGTAAGTAGCAAATTTTGAATAGAAGTGATTTTGTTTACTTTGAGAAAACTATCGGGAAAATGCAGTGTGAGAAAAAATCTCACTCGCGATCACTGGTGTCGTTTTCCGTGTGGACAACAACGATGAGTTAATGACCTGAACAACGTCCTATTTTGGTGTTTGTGCATCTTTTCTCTTATGTGAAACTTAGAAAAGAATCGGCTTTAAATGACTTGAATTATCGTGGACTTTAGTGATTTGACATTTTTTCAGTTTTAGAGGAACACATAAATTTCGGTTGGATTTTTCATATTTTGAGGAACACATAAATTCGTTACTTTTCATTTTTAGAGGAACACATACATTATTTTGGATGAACAAAAATTGCGCTCTGAAGCAGATATCCAGATTTTCAAAAGTATTATACTTCTTGATCAAGTCCGAATCAAAATGTTTTCATTAACTGAAAATTCTGCTCAAAGTGTTTCATAGTTTATGTATTTGAATATAATTTTTTTTGCAAAATGTGGTTTTCTGAATATTGTCATAAAGTTTTTACAAGTTGAGAAGTTTTAAATATTTGCTCCGGAAAAATTATTTTCCTATATATGCGTGAGACGACTGAATTAAAATAAATACTTATTACTGTCAAAGAAACTGCTTAAATATATGTCACGCTCTAAGAAGAAAACAAAAATAATGGACAGAGGAGATATATTGTAATCAGCAAGACATCTTCAGATTTGATAGCGGAAAGTGTAATATGAGTGATATGACACTTTGCTTATTAATAATTGAACTAATAGATTTCTCATGTGATGATTAGTTTGTAGGTGTATTTCAAGATGTTTGGAAATTGTTCTTATATTACACAACAGACTCAATATCGGAAACATTAACGTGTTTAAATAGTTGTTCGAACTAAAACTGAAGAAATAAAAACATTGAGCATTTTCTACTTCACAGAGAGATCATTGGCATGTCTTGAATAACCACTGAAGGCAAACCGGTTGAATGCGTAGTAACCCAAGTTATATCTTTATACCTACCTTCTGGTACAGAATCAAAGCTTCTAAATTTTAACACCATGAGCATATTCTTTTTATATTCCCAATTATAAAATTATGACAGAAGGCGGTACTAAATTTAACACAAAATCGAACTAAAATTATACTGCAAACGAAGGGCCTTCATGCATTTGGGCGTCTGTGGATGCGTGTGTTTCATGTAACTGACGGAATTAAGCTACTCGTCCATGAAGCAGTGAAAGCGTGGAATAATGTGAAAAATATGTCGTCAAGTGTGGCTTCTCTTGTTTGCAAGGAAACAAATCCTCATAGAGAGTTTTGTATTTATCCTTCACGTTAAATCTATGAAGTTTTTCTGCGCGGATTCTCATGGAAACGGGTCATACACAAGTAGGTCCGGAAAGATTTCCTATAGAGATATGCATGGTGTACATTAAAATCTATCACCGGTCTCTTCATAGTTGAAAGTGGCTCATAATTACGTGGGATTAAGGAAATTTGCATAAATATTACAGAACAGAGCCCATGAGTTTACTGTCAGTGCCTCTAGTAGCGGATATGTTTTTAACCCTGATCGTTGAACCGGGAAGATATGACAGATGCAGCTGACATGTGCAGATTGCGATGTTAGACAACATTATTGTTTTGCTACAAATGGGTGGTAAACGTTGTGGTGAACGAAGAATTTCGTCCTTAGGTTAAACATAACCAAAACTATTTCAATGAGAAACATTGGCCAGTATAGGCGGAAAGTCGAGCTTATGGAAACAGTCTTCTAGCACTTACACCAACTCAGTCTCCTTTCACTTGAGAATGGCTCGGCGCGGTTGCATTTACAGGTCGAAAAAAGTTTCGTGTATGATGTTTATATAACTTTCACATTAGTATCTGTGGTAGAACAAGTTCGCAAGATTCAAAGAAAGGTTTCATATGCTTTCTGTGTAAGCATGCAATTGCTATCACACACTAAGTAGTGCGACAATAATTTGTCACTAAATGTTCACTTAAATATCTGTGCAGAGCGCTAGGAAATTATGGCATTCAAATTGTCTCCAAAGAATTCCGAAACTCAAGCATGAAACGACATCTGATGGTTGAATTGCCATTTTTTGAATGACATACGCATACGCCTTTTGGGTTTTGTTTGAATGAGACTGAGTAATTACATTGTTTTTTAAACAAAACTTCAATGATAAGCATTCTTTTAGTGCTGTGAGGAAATCTAACGTAATTGAATTTCACAAAGAAATTGAGTGATTAGAAAACAGAACTGGCGTCTCAAGAAAGCTTACATGGTTTCACGATATGTGAATAATTTTGAATTTATCGCTTTACATCTTAAAAAAACAATGAATGAGAATCTTTGGATGAATGCTTTAATTATTCGTGATTTTCGGATTAGGGTTCTTTAATACAGCATTGCAAGCTTACATATTTCATACTGATAACACGAGTTACTTATAACCGCTTAATAAAATCTCTACTAAGTACAGATTATTACAGGAAACAAGCCTTTTAGACTTTAAATGATAAACAATCGACTAAAACTTCATAGCCAAAGATTCTTTGTAAAACAGTATTTAGAATTTTATTTTCGAATTATATAGTGACAGAAAAGTGTCTGGAATATCACATTTCTATTGTACGTTTTATCTGCGATTCCATTTCCTAATTTTCATTCGGAGAAACTCCACATTGGTGACAATTACTTTTTTAATTAAATAAACAACAAACACATATGCGTTCTTTTTGATTTAGAAGTAACTGAATTGGTGGTCGTATTGCCGCATAATATCATTTTGCTTCTTCTAACAAATATTAAGCCACACTAACCTATTTAAATATGTAAGCGCATGTTTGAAATCGTGCGGTTCATTTAATTGTTAAATAAAATTTCCATTTTTTGTTGTTTCACCGTAAATAATAATGTAAGTTGCTGCATATTTAACTGTACAAATGTAACGACGGCGTATCGCATTTCGACAGGGCAGGGATGTATGGAAATGTCTAGGGCTGTCCGCGAGTACTTTGCATAATCACTAAATTTGCAAGCCGTAAAATTAATCGGCTGGATGAAAGGAAATTCATGCGGGAGATGCGTCTAACAAATAATACATTGCAATGTTTACCATTTCACCAAGGACAGCATAGTATAAAACTTGAGAGGTACATAGCACCCCTAATCACGATATTTAACTAAGCATGAAATTGTATAATATCTGAAACAAAATGTGTATATGTAACTTTCAATCAACACTTTCAGCGCTCCGTAGCTTTCCACTATACCAGTCCGAGAGTGTCCTATGTTTGTTATTTCTCACGTCTCGTCATTGCAAGTGAAATTAAGCCGACAAATATTTGCTGAAAACCTATTGAGGAAAGGTCAGGTAAGTAAAACCTATACTTAGATATATTGCTGCTTAAGGCATTCTCTTTCGCCTTCTGTTTGTTCTTGGAAGGAAATCTATATTTAGTCCTCTCTTTTCTTCAATCAGACGGGATTATTTCCCATTAGAAGCAAGTTACCCTTAGAAAAGTATAAGAATTGCAAACTTTCCTTTTCATGAGTCTATGTTTACAAACTTCCCAGTATACTTGCAGAATTTATTTATGAAATTTGTCTACGTAGGAAGAAAATGCTACAAAAACAAATTTCCTTATAACTGAGATTCATGATTTAATAACAGATTCTATAATATACAATAGTGAAATGTCACCATTTCCATCCCGCGCTCAGATACAAATGGATTCATTCGGATTGTATATTATTTTGCGTTTTCTGCAATCGAAAGTCAACTGTAAACCTTGTGCTAAGCAGTGTGCTTGCGACTTGCTGTCACAGACCAGATTTTTATTTCCCTCCTAAATGTACATTTCTTTCTCTGCTGGTGGGAATGACGACCAACGTGAGCGACTCGATTAGAACTAAGCAGTCTGCCGTTCCTAATTACTTATCCCTTATTGCAAGGAAGGGAGAGGGACAGTGCCTTAAGAGACAGTTACTGTTCATGATACACGTGTGTTCCAATCATGTTTCCAATTTTTGAAAGAGGCATGGATGGGTGGACAAAAGATTTGAAGCAAAAGGTCAGTACCTCTCGGTCATCGGGCGGCACACTGCTAAACATCGATTTGCGTATCCCATAAGTCGATAAAATTTAGAAATGTTTGTCCTTTGTAAATCATCTGTTTCATGTAAATGGTATTTTGCTGCAGCTTAGCTTTTTCCAGTTCGAAATTTTCCCTTACATTACTGACGTACGAAAGTACCATAGCTTAAATCAAAAGGCAAACCCTCGTTCTACTTTTTCTACAGTAAAATAAGGATGCAAATGGGAATCCTACACTTTTTTTTTTAATTTTTGTTAGTACTTTTAATAGTACTAAAAAATAATTTGTCTTGAGCGATTGCCGAAATTTAAAATGTGTCGGCTGCATATCTTCGGAAGAAAATATTGACGAAATGCCTGATACCCATATTGAAAATTATAAATCTTGAGCCTCCTGATTGATCAAATATATCATTCTTCCAGAAAATCATGCAAATATATAAAAATATACGTGCAATACCCCATGACATCCATACTGTTCCTCAGAACTAGGTACCACCCTCCTTATTCATAAGGAATTCTCGTTTAAGCGGTCAGTTGACTCAGGATCATCCTGATAGGATTCAGCCGATCAGGCTTTGAAGATCTTTGCAATTGTAGACAGAAGAATGGTAAATTTTTTTCGTTTTTTTTTCTCTTCATCTTAAATTTTTTCAAGGCAGTTGGACTTTACATTTCGTTTTTTATGAAGTTAAGCCAAGGTTACTTTTAGCATTTAAAACATTAAAGTTCAGTGATGGCAGATGGTACGAGGTTTTGGTTTAGGTTCTTAGCACGGTGTATGGTAGTCAGGTGATACGACTATGGAAACAAAAATCGGCCGTTAATGTCACTTCTCACTAGATGGCGCGACGAACGTGTCGGCCGATGATTTGATACAACCTATGCTTTCTTATAGGAGAAAGCGGCAGAAACATTCGTATTTTACGAATGCTATTTTGCTTGGAATTAAAAAAACAATAACCTGGAACGTTTCGCAAACATACACTTTTGTGCCTATCACATGGAATTCGTCAAATAAGCATTATATATATATATTTTATGGCCACAGAGTGAGTACTCTAACTTGAAAATTTCTGAGCAGACGGTGCTGAGGTTTTTACTGAGCCAATAGAAAATGGACCCTTTATCGTAAAAAAAATGTTCTTCTTGTAAAAGGAGATTGTGCTGTACATTCGGAGGAGCAATTATATCATGGAATATCAGTTTTTCGGAAGTCATTGGATCATCGTTAACGGAAACTGCTGATTTTGAAAACTTATCGAAATTTTTGCAAAAAATAATTTTGATTAATCTTTCGCTCGAGAAATCATTCACTACTGATGTTTTCATTTAGTAATAAATAATATATCTTACAAATTTGTTTTATTTTTGTACCAAATCATACTAATGAATAAGGCGCTCCTTCCACCTGTGTTAGCGATTACGGCAGAGAAAGTGCATCGTGGTAAAATGGCTGCTTTTTCTCGGCGGAGATTTACTCGAATTGCCTGCGTATAGTACGATGAACAAATTTGATATCAAGGGATAAAATTTCTGATCCTACATTTAAACAATGGTTAATGCTCCTAACGTAAAATTTTTCCACATTGTAAGCTACGGAAAAATGCATCACATCCTAATGCTTGCCGCCATTTTTCCAAATCTGTTGGTATTGCATATTAAGCCTTAATGAGAGACACGAACTTACTTTTAAGCAGTAACGAACTCCATTCGAGAACATAAACTTTTATTTCAGGATAACAATCATTCGTCCGCCTCATAACAACTCCGCCATTATCATACATACCACCTTGCCACAACCCCCAAAGTCCCTAGTAATTCTTTATTATGTTACAGTTAGGTCAATAACGGTTGATACAAGTTTTTTATATGCTGCATAACCTGCCTGATAACCTATAGTACAGTACAAAACATTTCCGCCCATACATAAAACAGAACTGAACAGATTCTAGTTTGACATTTAACTGCACTATAAATTTATTTCCCGTTAAGTAAAAACAGAGTTGACGTACTTTACCTTTTGTATAGAAATTTCAAATTTTCTGGAACTCCATACAATATAATTACACAGAGTAAGAAATAAAAAGTACTCAAGATAAATACCAATTGTGCACTGTTGAAATCATAAACACCATATAATCCTATGATAGTTAGCATGAACGATCGGCCTGCAATTCCTGAACGCCCACTGGCGAGCTGTGGAATTAACAGTCCGTTTTTCAAACTGTTGACAGCACGGGGAGTCGTATCACCTGACATATCATACAACGTGGTCCTTAGGCATGCAGTCTAAAATCATTGCAGCACGTCGCTAACCAATGTTAATAATTTCCTGCAATATTGCAGTTTTTCATGTGATTTCATCCTTCTGGAATCAGGCTTTGACGATCTTTGCAATTGTAGACAGAAGAATGTTATATTTTTCTTCGTTTTTTTCTATATCTTAAATTATTTCAAGGCAGTTGGACTTTACATTTCTTTCTTGATGAAGTTAAGTCAAGGTTATTTTTATCATTTAAAACGTTAAAGTTCAGTGATGGAGGAGTGTTTCGAGGTTATGGTTTGGTTTACCAGTAGACCATATTGCTGTCTTAAGCACGAAGAACAAGACATAACCCATTTCAACACGAAATAAACCAGGTCGAATCATCGCAAGCTGTGAAAACATTTTTTTGCTTACGAGAATTAAACTTGTTTAAAAGGTTAAAATGATTAAAACAATGTGCGAGATCTTTCGGGTCTGCCTTTACAGACCCATCCTCAGGAACAACAAGAAAACTCTCACGGGGGACGCTGGCTTATATACGCACCTCTGTGCATCAGCAAGATACAACGCATGCGCCGTACTACAAGGTCGGGTATGCTTTACACAGAAAGTAACAAATGAAAATATGTACAATTGCATGTAAAAAAATACAAATGGCAGTAAGTAAGTAATCAAAACATATTTACAGTAGAAGTGGGATCTTCCAACAGGAACCTCCGGGGAGCAGGTATGATGTGCGGGGTTTCTTCATTACAACATTGTTCGGCAAAATCAAAATATATAAACTCTAAAAAAAGAGCACTGCGGTTTTAGTTCTGGCCGAGCACAATAATTCAGCATCATTCCATAGTGGGAAATAATCGCCTTTGTTGACTGTTCTGGATAAAGCCCTTGCGTATGAATGGATGCGAACATTGTATTTATGTTCAGAGATTCTCACCCCGAGTGACAGACAAGTTGATCCGATATAAGCTATCATAGGGAGACAGTCATCGACAGATTGTAGTTACACGGAATATACACCATATTTTTCCATGATTGAGACATGGTCACGATCAGACTTGACCAAGTTGAAAATGCGTTCAGAAGGAATGCCGAAACTGTAGTCGAACTTACGACACGTACTATAGAGTGTGGATATGATGGTGCGGTGGTAAGGAATAGAGCCAACAAACCTGATGACAGGCAATTCACGTTGGGTTCTGAAGAAACCCAGCAAATCATACCTGCTCCCTGAATTTTCCTGTTGGAAGATCCCACTTCTACTGTAAATATGTTTTGATTACTTACTTATTGCCATTTGTATTTTTTTCATGCATTTGTACATATTTTCATTTGTTACTTTTTGTGTAAAGCATACCCGACCTTGTAGTACGGCACATGCGTTGTATCTTGCTGATGCACAGAGGTGCGTATATAAGCCAGCGTACCCCGTGATAGTTTTCTTGTTGTGCCTGAGGATGGGTCTGTAAAGGCAGACCCTAAAGATCTCGCACATTGTTTTAATCATTTTAACCTTTTAAACAAGTTTAATTCTCGTAAGTAAAAAAAATGTTTTCACAGCTTGCGATGATTTGACCAGGTTTATTTCGTGTTGAAATGGGTTATGCCTTGTTCTTCGATGTATAATTTTCAGAAGAAATGTATTACCTACAAAATCATTTTCATGCAGAACTCAGTTAATGAAATACTCGTTCTATATATTTCATATAATATCTTCAGGCACCAATCCGAACAAAAGGGTTTCTTGGAATTGAACAACATTTTCAAGCTCAGTGTTTTTTAAAATGTTATATTTTTCAAATATTTATTCTTATAGAGTTAGATACATGTTCCTTAAAATTGTCCGTGAATAGATTAAACTAGCAAAAACCACGTAGCATCGTTACCTGCATGCAGTGATTATCAACAAATCTAATAATTCTGATTGCATACAAATGTTTTGTCAAAAACTTCGTCAATTCAACAAATTTGAAATATAATTCACACGAACTACGTTGTGAAATCCATCCAATTTGCCTTAAAACGAATATCTCTTTCCTGTTTGTGTTTATACCACATAATATTTGGAAAGTATTTTCACATTTAAAAAAATATGAAAATAAAGTCATTGTAAGACTTGGATTGAGTAGGTTTCTTGCACACCTTTTGAAAGATCCCTTTTCGAAGGCGATAACAATTCTAGTTTTCCTTTTCACAACATACTTCTACTGTGTAATAGGAAGACGTGCATTTTTTATCGGCCATCTCTACTAGTATCAGTAACATTACCTAAAAGTTAAAATTTGTGGCTGCCGCCATTAAACTATAAATTTGAAAAGTCTACAAATAATATTTTTTTATTTCTTGTTTATTTTATATAATTTTTTTCCTAGTAAAATACTGCACAAAATATATATTTGCAGTCTGAACCATTGTTGGGAATATATTTAGATCCATTGAAGCACTCCACATTTACGAAAAACAATAGGTTTTTAGAAGTACACTTCTGCTTCTCCACATAGAAAATGTCGCAGAATTAAAGATGTAATGAAATGATATGAATAGACACATCGATCGTAGAGTACTAATTTAATTTCTGAGCTCTTACACGAACGAAAAATGTGAGGAAACCTTATAATGTGGAATGAGCCATTGCATGTATGACCGCCATTACGGGATATACATTCGGTAACACGTCGTGGTATGGATTCAAAAATTAGATACATTATCCTAAATATTCATGTGTGGTAAAATAAAGTGAACGTAGAATGTGATATGGTGTTCTGAGATACCGCCGACCATACATACACGGTCGAGTCACATTATTGGGAACATCAGCTAATATCCTGAATAACCGCCGTGTACAGCGTGGACAGCAGCTAGACGGGCTGGGATTGACTCAATAAGGTGTGCAAGGTATACACAGGTACGTATAGCATCTGACACCTGCTGGAGGGTGCGTGATGGAGAATCCTTACAGTGAAGAACACGATGGAGGTAGTCGCATAAATGCCCAGTTGAGTTTCAGTCTAGGAAACTAGGTATCCAGAGAAGTACTTTGAAGTCTTCGTGTCTTCGTCGTGCTCTCTCAGCCATTCTCGGACATTTCTAGCTGCGTGACAATTCGCATTGTCGTTCTGGAGGATCCCATCCTCCTCAGAGAAGACAATGAGCATGTATGGGTGCACATGGTCTGCAATGATGGATTCATAACTCAATCAGTCCACAGCGCCTTCCATATGTATGAATGGACTCAGGGAATGCCACGAAAACATTTCCAAGACTATGACGCTGCTCTCACCAGCATGAGTTCTTTCAGAAATGGTTGAAGAGTGCGCTGCCATGTTTCTCGTCGTATAAGCTAAAGTCCATCTGTTTGATAAAGCAGAAAACGTGACTCATCGAAGAAGGCAATCCTTTGCTAATCAGCGGAGATCCAATTACCACACTTCCGTGCGAATGTTAGTCTTTTCTGGCAATGCACCTTTCGCAGCATAGGTGCAGTGGTCATCCGTCTGCATCGGAGTCGACGTTCACCTCTCGCATCAAAGTACTTTCGAAGCCGACGTTCACCTCTCGCATCAAAGTACTTTCGAAGCCGACGTTCACCTCTCGCATCAAAGTACTTTCGAAGCCGACGTTCACCTCTCGCATCAAAGTACTTTCGAAGCCGACGTTCACCTCTCGCATCAAAGTACTTTCGAAGCCGACGTTCACCTCTCGCATCAATGGCACGTGGTGCTTTGCAGTTCCCACATCGCTTTTCGCAATTGACATTTTTCCAATCACGATACATGTTAACCACAGCAGCACACGAATAGTTTACGAACTGCGCTGTTTCAGAGATACTGCTACGTTGTCCCGAAAGCCGATAATCATCCCTTTTTGCAAATCTGATAAATTGCTCATTTTATCCATGACATCAACGAATGATATGTTTTCAGAATACCTACAGCACACCTCATACACCCTCCTAGTCAGCTCACTACACGTGCTTTTTTCTTTGGCTAAGCGCTGTTGACGTCAAAAGTCGGAGGCGGTCACATTATTGTGACTCGAGTGTGCATAAATATATCTTTGCACACTGTCCATAGTTCATCGACATTGCGAGGTGGTCCTGCAGAGGCTTTAATTGGTGAGCGAATAATGCACTCGCGTTTTCTATTGTTCGTATTTCTTCAAAGCCTTTCGTGCAGGGTATCACCTGGGTAAATTTAGGCAATATCGTCTGACGAAGGAAATATGCTTTCGGGAGTAATCCTGTTGAAACTGGCCATTAGAAAAACAACAGAAATGTGTGTGAAGTAACTTGCTCTAGCACCTGTTCCACGTATTGTCCTGCTTTTATGTTAACCACAACACGTACGATTGGCCCTTGAAATTCAGCACTCCAAATCAGTACAACCTGGTGAGGGGTCGTAAGACGCTCAAGCATGGAAGAAAGTTCAGCTTGGAGACCAAGATTTTTATTTTCATAATCTCAATCAGCAATCATCCGCGCTGAGATAGGAGCGATATTCGTCGCTGAATGCATTATAGTTCCAATCGTCCCACTCTTTACGTTTGGTACGGCAGACCCACAAACCTGAGAGTCAGTATGCTACAGTAAGTTGAAATCGTCGCATTGGCTTGCTGATTCAGGGATGTTAATAGTCGTTCTGCACCTCCTTGTTGTTGTCCATGACAATTATGTATCTTATGCAGCTTGGTGTGCAAGTAAACAAGCGTTCGCTCAGACGGTCTGCGTCATGCATCAGTCCTACTACGAAGACGCACGTGCCCTTTATCAAACCAGTGTTGCTACATTCATCAGACATTCTGATGCATTTCTTCCGCCATACGGCCCCGAGACCAGTCAGTCCTACTTATCCCTATAATTAAACATTCATTGAAGGTGTCTGCGTAATGGAAAAAAATCTTCATGACGTCACACTGCCATTGTCACTCCTTACACGGGATTTCACCATTTAAATAACTACGATGCAATGCAACAGACACCTTAATGGAAACTAAAGTGTTTAAAAACGGAGAACAGTTTTTTCCTTTTTATTTCCGTCACGAACCTTGCAACTCCATCAATAATATTAGGTGTACAAAAGAGTGTTAAAGCGTTTTTGGGTGACACATACCACTAATTTATATTTCTTGCATTCCCATGCGCTGTTGTCATGTGACCTTAAATCAATCCAGAGTACAAAATGGGACAGAGAAGTTTACCCAAGAGTCAAACGCCTGAAAGATGGCAAGCGATACTGCATTTATTCGATACTGCATTAGTTACAAATTTCATCTAGAAAGACGTGCTGCAAAAGAATGTGCATAGATCTGTTTTGTTCTGGGGGAGAACATTGTATCGAAAAGTATGTGTGAGCTTTGGTTTAGGCGGTTTAAAGCAGGTGATTTTGATGTTAGCGATCGAGAACGTAGCGGCGCCCCGCAAAAGGTTCCGAACTGTAAACATTGCTGCATGAACATTCGTCTCAAATAGAGATAGAACTAGCCCGAACAACTGGGGATAACTCAACAAACCATTACCAATGGTCTACGACCAATGAAAAAGATTCAGGAGGAAGAAAAATGGGTACCACATGCCTGATCCAGAGGAACAAGAATGAGCGTGCCATGAAGTGTTTTAATCTGTTGAATAAACATCACAGAAAGTCTTTCCTGTAGAAAATCTTTACGTGCGATGAAAAGTGGATATGGCACGACAATTCCAAACGCGAAAAACGCTGGGTATACCCCGGTGAAGTAACGACTTCGACAGCGAAACACAATATTCACTCCAAGAAAGTTTTACTATGAATCTGGTGTGATATGAAGGGTGTGCTCTATTATGAACTCATGGAACAGCGTCAAACTGTTACTGCTGATCACTAGAAGCAACAACTGCTGCGATTGAACCTGGAAATCTGTCGGAAACGTCCATTCACAGGCAAAGGGTTGTGTACCGTGAAACTATTGCATGACAACGCCAGGCTGTATGTCGCGAAATCGGTCAAAAACGTTATTGACGCTTGGTTGGAAAGTTTTGGAGCACCCGACGTATAGTCCCGACATAGCCCCTTCAGACTGTCGTTTGTTCCGATACATGCAACATAGTTTGTATGATGTACGATTTCGGACATGCGACGAAGTGCTAAAATGGGTTGACGTCTTCATCGCGTCACACGACGAAGCATTCTTCGTGGCTGGAATCCGTCAGCTGCCAGACCGATGGCGGAAGGTGATGGAAAATGACGGCGCTTATTTTGATTCGTAAAGGTGTTGCTGCTTTCTCTCAAATTATATGTTGCGTTGCCTTAAAACGCTATAAAATTTATTTGTGCACCTACTAATATCATAAATGTCGATATGCAGCCAACAATTTGCACGGCGCTATAACAAATACTTTCTCTTTTTTTATGTTCTATGCCGGCAAGTGCATTTATTTAAGACTTACATATTATTATTTTACAGTTTCAGTTACTTTGCTACCAGAAAGATTTTTCACTGAATGTTATACTGCGCCGTAAAGTTTGAATTCTGGTTTGGACACAACAACTGGATAAAGTTTAAGGATAGTTTCTTCATTAATGAAAAGAAGTTGTCGATAGTATGATTAAATTGAACAGATATGAAACCTAACACTCAAATTTCATGACCTCCAATTGAAAAAAACAGTGAGTAGGGTTATTTTTATCTAAAAATGCATTGATCATCCAAAGCATGGACCACTTAACTAACAATGAAGGTCCTCTTTTCGCCGCCTCTCACCTGATGAGACATAGATTCAACGAGATGCCGGTAGGTTTCTCTTGATATTTGGTGAATGCAGCAGATGATCCCGCACTTCTCGTAAATTACATGGTTGGGGATTCTTCCTGGTTCCCTTTTCTCAACTTAAACCACAAATGCTCAATAAATACTTGATTCAAGCCTGAGAAGTTGTTGGTCATGGCAATATATGGAATTCCTCTTTATGTTCTTGGAACCTCTCCTGAACATTCTTTGCAGTGTGGCATAAAACATTGCTCTGTTGAAAAACACTATCTCCGCCAGAATATACGTTTGCCATAATGGGGTGAACTTGGTCAGTCATGATGCGAACGTGCGCGACACCTGTCAAAGTTCAATTTTGTGGGATAGCTGCTCCAAGTGCGTTTAAGGAAAATGTTTCCCAGCTAATCACACTCACTCGAGCCGCTTGAATCTGTCCTCCAGTGCATCCATATGATAAGATTCTCTTGGGTAAAAAATATTGCCCACATAAACCCACTCACAGAACAGCTTGGATTCTTACCCCAGTGCATCCATATCAGAAGGCTTCCTTGGGTAAAAATATTGCCTGAAAATCACACTCACTCCAGATGCTTGGATCTATCCCCTAGTGCATCCATGTCAAAAGGTTTCATTGGGTAAAACAATTGCCCAGATAATCACACTCACTCGAGCCACTTGAATCTGTCCCCCAGTGTATCCATGTGAGAAGGCTTTCTTCGGTAAATATTACACAGATATACTCACTCACTCGAGCAGCTTGGAACCTTCCCCCAGTGCATCCGTGTCAGAAGGCTTCCTTCCGTAAAAATATTGCCCAGATAGTCACAAGCACTCGAGCAGCATTAACCCGTCCACCAATGCATTCATGTGAGAAGGCTACCTTCTTTAAATATTACCCAGATAATCCCACTCACTTGAACCGTTTAGAAACTTCCACAAGTGCGTCCATGTCAGACAGCTTCCTTGGATAAAAATATTGCCCAGATAATCACACTCACACGAACCGCTTGGATTCTTCCCCGAGTTCATCCATATGAGAAGGCTACCTTGGATAAAAATGTTACCCTGCTAATCACACTCACTCGAGCGGCTTGGAACCTTCCCTCAGTGCATCCATGTGAGAAGGCTTACTTCGGTAAACATATTTCCCAGATAGTCACAAGCACTCGAGCAGCATGAACCTGTCCACCAGTGCATCCATGTGAGAAGGCTTCCTTCTGTAAATATTATCCAGATAAACCCACTCACTCGAGCCGTTTAGAAACTTCCACAAGTGCGTCCATGTCGTACGGCTTCCTTGGATAAAAATATTGCCCAGATAATCACACTCACTCGAGCTGCTTAGATCCTTTCACCAGTGCATCCATGTCAGAAGGCTTCCTTGGGTAAACATATTGCCCAGGTAATCACACTCACTCCTGCCGCTTGGACCTGTCCACCAGTGTATCCATGTGAGAAGGCTTCCTTCGGTTAATATTACCCAGATATACTCACTCACTCGAGCGGCTTGGAACCTTCCCCCAGTGCATCCATTGAGAAGGCTTCCTTCGGTAAAAATATTGCCCAGATAATTACAAGCACACGAGACTCTTGGACCCCCAGTGCATCCATGTCAGAAGGCTTCCTTTGGTAAAAATATTGCCCAGATAGTTACAAGCACTCGAGCCTCTTAGACCACCAGTGCACCAATGATTCCTTCCCCCAGTGCATCTAAGTGAGAAGGCTTCCTTTGGTAAAAATATTGCCCAGATAATTACAAGCACTCCAGCCTCTTGGACCCCCAGTGTACCAATGGTTCCTTCCCCCAGTGCAACCATGTAAGAAGGCTTCCTTTGGTAAATATTACCCAGATAAGCCCATTCACTTAAGCGGCTTGGATCCTTCCACCAGTGCATACATGTCAGAAGGCTTCCTTGTGTAAACGTCGCACAAGAGATTGTCTGCCGTCATAATCTTACGGAAATCGAAATTTTTCTGACAATGGGATCCTCTTCCAATCATATATCGTCCAATGTCAAAGACTGCTCTTGGATATGGGTCTCCGGCTGCAAAGACCCATATCCATGAGCCTACGATGAACTGTGTGTTCGGACATATTGAGCTCTTCATCATCAATAGTTATGCCACCCACAGTAGACCTTTAGTTGCGACGGATAAGACGGTAAAGCCTGCGCTGACCTTTTTATGATCAACGAGGCATGGTCTTACCACTCCTCTTCATGGGCTCGAAGTGCCACCTGTTTCGGACTATCTTTGATAAGTACTACACCATAACGTGAGCAGCATAACATCGTCGTTGTTTCGCAGATGCTCTTAGCAAAGCGTCTTGTCATACCGATCTGGCCTTTCATGAAATCAGAAGAATATTTTTCTTTTCACGTTTTGAAAGGTAACGAAGGGATGAGACAGCTCCGACCAAGGCATAATATATATTATCGTGACTTTGACACGTGACGCGGATTGGTTGAACTCGCGCTTATTTGAATAGCGCAGAGGTGTATTTAATAAATTGGCTAATTGATGTATACTGAACTGCCAAAATGAGGTTTCAAGACTTATGCACTTGGTCTTTTTAACATATCTGAACCATGGGAATAGAATAACATTAACAACACTGTTTGCCGAAATATTACATAAGGATGAAGCTTCAATTCAATATTTTTTCGTCAAATTATTATCTTGCTCCAAAAACGTTATATAAATCAAATACGGCATAAATGCGAAGATAATTATCAAGGAATCTAAGTTATAGTTTGAAGTATCATCCGGCTATTTAAGAATAATTTGCAGTATTCTATTGCAAATATTTAATATAATAATCCAGTAAAAATGTTGAAGCATTTTTTTATTTGTCCTGAATGTACTTCTAGAGAAATTGGCATTACGCCAATTAACATTAAATTCTTGGTTGGAATGAGTTCAGTCACACATTAGTACACCGATGTGCCATGCCGTCATAACCATGCTCAGACCGGCTAATGTAGGATCTACCCAACATATCATTTTTCATTTTTGATATCCAAAAATGTGACACTCCATGTATACAAATAATTGCTGTTACGTTCTCCAGTGCAGCATCAACTAACTCGTTCTTGCTGAATGAAAGTTCAAGGGACAACACGTGAAAAACAAAGGTAGCGCCGTAATTGTCACAATTAGTCTTCAAAGTACCTCACACAATTTTTGCTTTAGATATTACGTTTTGGTGGAAGCTCTACATACGCTTGTAGATATGGACCTACCTTTCTCTTGTCGATAATTAGTTAATTCAAGCTCGTGATGCACATGAGATCACATATATAAAAATATTCAAATTACATATTTTATTGCAACCATTATTTAAAAAAAAAGGCATCAGCTGCTACAAATCAAACAATCTATATTGTCTGCAGTTTTTAGCTGTGAAAAAGAAATTATTAAATTATTTTTCTTAAAAGAGATTGAGAATGTTTGTAATAAAGTATTTCATGAAACGCTGGAAAAGCGAACAACCGGCTGCTGTTAAAATTTTTATTCAAACAGTGTGGTACAAGAGCTTGAAATTATTTTACTATTATATCTCCTGGTGATACTAAATAGAGTGTATTCGTTTATTCAAATGTATGCGTTTCTGCTTAAAATATGCATTTTATATTGAAGTCATGCTCAATAGCATGACTTTAATATAAATGCCTTTCCTTACGGATATTGCGGTGTTTATTTTCTTTTTCCATAATGTAGCGGGTAATCTTGTGTTCTGGGTACGAAGCAATCGCCACAAGCTGGATTTCAACGCAAACCGGTACAGAAAATTACACATAACACAAGTTATCTGCTGAAGAAGAATTCGACTGATAGGTGAAGTCTATTGAAGCATTAATATTGTTTTTTGATACTTTGGAATAAAACGAAATAATTGCATTACCTTATGTGAAGTGAATGCTATTAGGTATCAGAACAAACATTATAAAAAAAAATTATAATATAAATTTTATTGAAAATTGCTGTCTGGCTCTTAAATAAGTATAATCTGAGGTAGAAAGAATGAGCATGTTATATGTTGAGGAAATGCATACTCTGTCGTTTTACTTTCAACATTTGCTTTTAAGAAACCCGAATAAATGGAAGAACTAATTTTTAGGTAAAAATTGGACACTTCTCATTTTTCAAGTGCAGATATTTCCTCATGATATAATGACTTTCCAAAAATGAGAATATTTACCTCTAGCACTACTGAGGAGGGGAAGTTTAATGCGCATGAGAAATTGAGTATGCACAGATTAATCGTTAACTTTTCGTAATTGTAGCCCGATGCTTCATATCTCAACTAATAAAAAGTAGATAGAGAACACCCTTAACAATGACTACGAGAAGAAGTTTCTTTTATAGCTTCGCTTCCAGAAGCCATTACTTCAGCTAACACAGATGCACATGCTTGTTTTCTTCCACGTTGCCTGTTTTCTGTTTCATATCCACACATTGCTTCTTTCATTTATTTAGGTTTCTTAAATTCATGGTTCCGTAAATGCGTATTTCAGTTTGGCCCTATATCTCAGGTTTTTGAGAATCCCTTTGCAAATCACTTTCAGTCGGATAGCTGTAAGGGCAAGTAAATTTTCAAATGCATGTCTGCATGTCCTGTTATGCAAAATATTCCGGCGAAGAAAAGCACACTGAATATTTTAATTCAGAAGCATATTAGCTGTTAACTAAGATTACCCAATGCTGAACTTTTAGTATGATATTTTTCAGTTATTTAACTAATATCTTTTAGCGTATAAAGTTAGACATTCGCTTGTTGCGTTCAGTGGTTACAAGGAGATATGAACACCCGTGCTATAAATGTAGGCGCAAGAACCCTTCGTCGGCCAGGCCCAGACATAGCTGGCATTCAGTGACCACTATCCTTCAACATCCTAGGCAGCCCAAAGCATTATCTTCGGCAGCTGTTTTTGCAATTAGGCTAGGTATCAGTTTAATCTATTTCCGAGTATTGTTCAATATCAAAAATAATAAGATATTAAACTAATATCTCATTGCATCATCGAAGCAAAAACAACATTTTTGCCATGCAAATTCCTCCACCTCAACATTGATATTTATTTTCTACTTGGAATGAAATTCGATTTATTCGTACCGATGGTCCTCTTGTATTTACATCAACAAACTAAATGTAATTTAAGTGAGTAAGTACGATTTCATGCAGTTTTAGAGCGCATTTCTAAAATGACAAATTCATTACACTGGTATATTGGTTTTAAGTTTCTTTGAAATAAGTTGTAGATTTCTCTCTCAAATCCCGTTCACAGTTTTTTTTATTTGAGCTTCCAGGATGAAACTTACAGTTTGAATGAGTTATGTTTTGAAATTCGTGAAAGGTATACACGACGCGTCTATTAATTTCCTTGGAAACGTTAAAAAAATTCAGAAATTTATAAAATAAAACGTCGCTCATTTTAAAAGGAAGATTACATTCTTTCTTAATTGTGAAGCATGGATATTTGAAAACATAACCAAGAGTAGGAAAGGGTACATACAGTAAAACCCCGAAAACTTGGGGTCCGCCCCCCACGCACGCACACAACCCCCCCCCCCCCCCAAAAAAAAACACGGAAATCTAAGAAGGCCGTTCTATCTTTTTTGATTTGTACCTTGTGAAGTATCTGGTTGGAGGTCGATTCCATACTTCATTATCTGAGTGACCGTGAAGAACTGGTTCTACTACCCGCTCGCACCTGCGTTGCCGGAGATTTTCGACGACCAATCAGAAGTTCTCATTCTTTTCTACTTTTGGAATGGTATAAGCTGCCTGACTATTTTTGCTCTTTTTGCCAACCGTTGTTCTGTCTGAAGACAGCATGTTTTACGCAGTGTGTGTCTATCTGTTTGTATTCAAAACGTCATGCAACGAAAAAAAACCAGAATAATTCATTTTTTTTAATGCAAATTTCTTTTCTCATTTCATTTAGGCAATTTTATTTTTTCATTTCATTGTTTCCGTGAAATAATTTGCTTTCGTTTATTTTATTTTTCTTTAAACTTCGATGTATGAAATAGCCTCTACAGAACACCATTCACTTCTTATTTGATTCGATGACTTAGCGCATACAGCAGGAGATCTAAGTCAGTGGTGGCCACACCGATTATTATTTGCAATTACGTCCCTGGTGTATATTAAATTTAAATGGTAATTTTTTGTACTGATTCCCGAATGAACATACGCTTTGAAATGAAAGTAGTTGGTCGAATCCATTCTATTTTTAAGAACATGAGTGTATCCGAAGATACTTATGTTTATTTTTTTTTTCACTGGGAGTGATCCTTACATATTTTCGTGTACCATGTTTGAGTTAGATACATAATATGATAAGTTAAGAAGAAAAAGAAATTTACCGTATATTGATGGATTTGGTGTTTCGAAATTCGCTGTGTATCTTTCCGCGCTTCATAGGATGAAACGAGAAACTCCAACTACATAGGAGCCTCAAGTGTTTAACGTAATTCCTTTCCTCTAAATAGGACTGCACGCGCTGTTGATTCACACAAGTTTCAAAACAAAGCTTACGAAGCATCCCTATCTAGGAATTTTATTAGTCAGCTGTATTGTCTCATTGTCTAGGCAATCGTTTGTTCATTTCGAAGTATCTTTGTTTGAAAGTAAAACACTCCTGAACTTTAAGAATGAGAAAGGGTAATTTTACTTCGATGTGGAGGTAAGGAAGATTGACGCCACTTCTAAGCAAGTATAATTACATCGAAGTCCAGTAATTGATTTTAAACACCGTTCAGGAAAATGTGTTGCATAAAGACCGAGTGTATAATCTAAGTTTATTGGAAATATTTCTTCACTAAGGAAATCCTATCGAATTTTCTTTTCATTGGAAGCAGAAAAACAGTGTAGGTAAGTTAGTGTAATATATTTGACGAAATTAGAACTCACCACAATGGAATAATTATATCTGCTCATTCATTCGAGAAAAATGTGTAATAATCAGTATCTATAATTCCAGTTAATGAGAAATAGCCGGGACATTCAAATATGGGATACACTTGAGTCTTGGTGTTCTGTAAAACCTCTGCAGTGAAAAATTCGTTAAATAACTCAAGTGTAAGAAAATCTGTGTATTTACGTTTCGATGGTTAGGCGAAAGATTATTTTTTGGAATTATTTTTTTTTTCAAAATGTTATTTATATCAAGCAATTTATAATATTTTAAAGTCCTTCCCGGTGCTGGAGCTACATTGGGGTCCAAAATAATCGGGAGAAGCACAATATTTTAAATAACGTCAAATCCACACGAAAGACGTAAATTAGAGTGGAACCGCAATAGCTATATCCAGTATCCTGCAACACACAACAGAAAAGTAATGCCATAACATCTTGAGGAAGAAACATGCGCATGACAGCATGACAGTCCGAAGGTTTTAAAACAATTGACGCTGATTTCGAAAGCCCAACATGGAGTGTAGTTACTTCTGAACAGCGATACAGCTCGCAGAACGGGCCCTCATGTTCTTTCGAAAGTGTTGAATGAGAAATTGGCATTAATTGCCCCTCTACGACGAAGTTGCATTCGAATCTCTGTAGAGTTGTCCACAGAGCTTTCCAGATTTGTTGTGTGTGCTGGGAAACTATTCAGCGACGGTCAAAAATGCCGAGTACGCGTCATAAGCAGCTTTATCGACATTTGGATTAGTTTCATAGAGGAAAACCTTTAGGTTTCTGAGATTTGGCTAGTCTGTAGGTGGTTTCTCTGCCTATGTTCAACGGGATGCACGAATCGCTTGAAGATCTTGGCTCCGGTGGCTACACGAAGGTTCGTACGTGTATCAGAGTGTCAATAGTGCAGTTCGAGAGACGTCAGCGCTCCTGGACCGGCAGATTGTTCGACACGCTCGTTCGTCACCAGAAAGCACTGCAGCCAATATTCGATTTGCTGTGTCATCAGGCATGAACTTCGCAATAACGACCAGAAATACAAACCAAGCTTGCGCAATATGCAATTGTTACTTAGACTGCCATGGACGGCTAACAATCGCAGCGCTCGTCTGACAGGTGCCGAATTCATGCCAACTGTGATCACAAATGGACCGCCGTGGTCTTCAGTGATGAATCCCTTTTCAGTCTGGGTGCTGACATGCGACGGATCCGTGTCTGCCGACACCCAGGTGAGAAGATATGAAAACAGGGGTTAGGGTTTCGTTCGGAAACGCCATACCCGCCCGTCTGCCAGTCATTATGGTAGGAGGTGCTATTGCCTAAGACAGCAGGTCACATATTATCCGCATCACGGGAATACTGACAGCTGCACAACACGTGAGAGAGGTTCTGCAGCCCATCTTGATGCCGTTTCTGTGTGACCTGCAGCACCCCATTTTCCAGCAGGAAAACGCCCATGTACATACCATTCGGATCTCTAGACAATGTTTGCAGCTGTTCAAGCATTGCCATGGCCATCAAGATCGCCCGGTTTATCCCCAATCGAAAATGTCTGGGACCGCTTTGAACTCCTTCTGTAAACCAAATTGGTTTGCGCACGATCTCTATGAATTATGGGAATAAGTCCACCGTGCCTAATGTTTCATTCCCAAGGACAATTTTCTTCGATTTTAGGACTCGTTACCACGCAGTATTGCTGCTTGTGTTGCCGTAAGCGGCGGTGCAACCATTTACTGAGACGTGCCAATTTTGCTGCAATATTTCTTCTGATATCCACTGTGCGTGGCTAAAAATAAGTTCAAGGTAAGCACTTATGTATTCCTATCTGCATGCTCAATTTCATCCCTCTTTCATCATTTTTACATTTTCAATTTTTCATTAAAGTTTTGAAAAATGTTCTGAGGATATCATGCCTTATGGAAAAGTAGAATAGGCGTTTCTCAGAACAAAAGCATTTTGTCAGCAAGCCTAATGGTTTCCTAAACCTTGCTTCTCGATAGTGGTTCTTTAGCAGCGGCTCGTGTATCTATTCAAGTTTTTCTGTTCTCACATTAAGTATTTAACATCCGAAATCTAAGTTAATTGAGCAAATATTACTAACCATTTGGTAGACTATGGTAGAAACGAAAAATTAGGAGGTTCAATAATAACGAAGAAGATGTTTTATTTCTAAATAAGATATGGAACAGTATAATGAACCACATTCCAACGTGATCATTGGTTACCAATGGAAACAGGCATTTTCCAATAATGTTAACAGAAAAAGCTTTATCACTGAGAAACACAGAACTTCCTTTTTCAGTAATTCAAAACGTTGGGCTCTGAGACTCTACATATGTTTATTGCATCAGTTCTGCTTCTCATGCTTTGCACATCTGTGTCTTGTATTCATATCACATATCTGTGGTGCCCCGGATGAATTCATACATTGATCAACATGCAATTAGCAAACATTCTGTGGAAAATGTTCGTGTGATAAACTTATCTTTAAAATATTTAAGGCGATTTGGAACGACAAGTGAATCCAATAGATGTGTTTGCATAATCACTTAGAAAGAAATATCTGTCGATTTGTGCTCAGTTGTATCTTTGTAAGAGTGCTTTTTTAAACCGTATCATACCACTTTGCCAACAGCCGAACACCATGCAGTTTTCCAATATGGTCATATTAACATAAAAAACTGGGTGTATTATGATTTTGAATTGAATTAGTAATAATATGTGCAACACATCTTTTATCTTATTTCAGGTTTCGTTTCACTATTAGAAAAATTCAGGTAGCATCTTAAGCTGCATACTGATGAAACTTCCTGTTTCACGATGTTTTGCATTTATCGTTGTAATACGCAACTGCAAAAAATGGATCATTCAATGCCAAAAAAACTCTTTTAGCCGGATTTAAAATGTATAATTTTTTTCTGAAAAAATTACTAAAATTTAACTTTTTAAACGTGTTTTTCATTATACGTATTACTGTTAAAGTGTAAAATTCAGATATTTCACAGAATACCTAGTTATTTCATAAAATAACTGATCAAGTTAGTTAAAGCGTTTAATAAATCAATAACTATACACTTTAACTAGTTATTCTATGAAATAACTAGGTATTTTATAAATTAACTAATGATAGGCCGTTAAAGTGTAAAATAAATAATTTGACTGAATTAAACAGCATACAAAATGTTTTATATAGAGACACAATAAAATCATTTGTTACAGCTGGGATTACTAAAATTGCATTTGGAATTGCATAGAACAATATTTCTAAAACAAATACATTTTTTGTTGACATACTGCGTTTTACATGAACATTTTTTTAATCCCTGACAGGTACCTAAACTTTGAGCTGTAGCAACCGACGGGAGCGATTTCTCTATATCCGGCACTTCTTCGATCTGAATTAGTTTTTTGTTCCCAGACGCGGAACTGCGATCGGGAATATAGCTGTTTTATGCGGCCGTTTCTTGTTCATAATTGAAAAAAAAACATTCTTCGTTTATTTTAATGATGACAGCTAAAATAGATCTGGCGTCACCATTTCCTCTGTCAACCTCAGGTACTGGGATACGGACTGTAAGCCCCACAGAGGCTTCAGAATGAGATTCATCTGCCATGAACTTCATCTTCTTAGTTTCAATTTCCAAACATTGTTTAGAGTTTTTCTTTCCCTCTGAACATTCAGTTCATTAAAACACAATTTGCAGATCTTCTGTACAACTTTGTCTTCCAAAACATAGTCTTCTAAACATGACATGTCGACAGACTAATTACCTTTCGAACAAACTGTGTTTTCACGGCATTCTTGTGAGCAAACTATACATAGTTTACTAATACAATTATTTAACCTTGTTTTTCCAACCAGCACTTCATTATCAGGTTGAGACGAAGTACTCATAAGTTAATATCCTTATTATTATATAACACTTTATAGTGGGTTGAAAACGGTGTGCTATTTCTGATCAGTTCTCACTTTACAGCCTTTTGAATTTGGGATTAAATTACTCGGTTATTTTACACTTTAACGGGTGTAGATCGTTTTTCTATGAAATAACCAGTTAAACCATAGAATACAAGTGAGTTTTACGCTTTAACTGACTTGATCAGTTATTTCATGAAATAACTAGGTATTCTATGAAATAAGGGATTTCATACTTTAGCGATAACATATACGTAATAATACATATAAACGGCTTCTTCTCAATGAGATGAAAAACTTTGTAACAAAAGCTGAAATAATTGTCAAAGTATTATGAAAACTGAATCACTAACCTGATTGCAAAGTCCTGTAGACATCCTGATTGTAATTCACCATCGACCCGCTGACAGAAAGAAAAATCTACTTAGATGATATTAATAAATCTTGATCACGGTTTTCCATTGGTCGATTCTCCAGTATAGTACACAGACTATGATAGAATGTACAGTTATTCTGAACATTCTTAAAAGAAAAACCAAAGGACATTTAAGAAAAATATAAAGAGGCATATGCATTAAGTTGAAAATCAACCAAATACTTAATATGGATTTATTTATGCAAAATATATGATAATATACGAGTTCATCCGGTGCACCTTGTCTTGTCATATGTATGACTCACTTCAAAACGTAAGACGTAATATGAGCGTGATGTAGAATGTTCTTCAGACTGAACACGCCATCGTGCATTAGATTGCATTTGCGTGATGGCCGGAATAAACAAAAGAATGATCTGAACAGTTTTCGAAGTTGTAAGATATGGCATGATCTGAATATTTGTTTAGGGGGGCTGAAAGACTACAAAGTAAATACGAATTTTTAAAAAGTTGATACGAATTTTGTTGGGTGGATAGAAATTCAGTAATGTTTGAAGTATTCGACGTTAACTAATCCAGAAGATGAAATCCGAAATCCAGCTATTAGCAGTACTTAACTCAGAAATAATTGTTATTTTCTTAAAATTGTAAATTTCCTCGTATTTAAAGATAATTTTAATTTGTTTCAATACAGTGAATTTCGCTTTTTGTCAAATGCAAGAGTTCAAAATTACTCAATGCTTGCAGTTCTATATGTTGTTTTTTCTTAAGCTTCCAAATGCTAGCGTTTTAGCCGTTTTCGAGATGCTATTTAAAGAAGCGTTGCTCAATATACTTTTTGTTTTAATTGTTTCTCTCTTTTAATCTTTAAAGAAATTAGTAAGTTGTGAATCTCTGTGAATCTAATCGCGACAGCTTTTTTGCAGTAGTTTGCTGGGTTTAGGCAGTGAATTAAATTTTCTCCTGGAAGTTTCTTTTTATTCGAAAATTGAATGCTATTACTTCTGATAACACGATGTGATTATCTGTGGGCAAAACAGCCGAGCACATATTAGGTGTTGGAAAATATTTTAGTAAAATCTTTGTGAAAAAACACTTCAAGAGAATGTACCAAACATCACAATAAAACTGGCAGCAGAAAATAGCAAAATTTGTGCATATAAAAATGAAGTTTATATTTTACGCAATGTCGTTGCATACAATGAAACTACCTTTTCCGTACACAAAAAATTGCTCCATGTGCCAGAACAAAACGTAAATTCATAAATATTTGCAATATGCACTTCATTTATATCCTTACACTCTAATGGTGGATTTTATATTCACATAGGAGAGATTTTATGTGGCTATGAATGGCCCATAAAAATAGATATGGGTAATAATACCTTAGTTTTGAAAAAGTGCATATCAGAAAATATTCCTAGGTAAGTAAATGTACAAATGAAAATTATATCCTCAATTCCTCAAGCGATGAAGTTGAAAAAAACAGTAAATATTCAACGTGAAAGTTTTAATAAATCAGCCGAAGTCGTGAACAAACACCGTTTCTGAACTCTTCACACTTCTTGAGACACATTTCAATAAAAATCATTTTAATGTTTTAGCTGACACCTATTAAACGTAAGAACAGCTTCATCGTTCTCTGAATTTATCGAAGATAAACTGAAATACGCAATTTTAAATAAAAGTTGGGCCGCGGGTTGCCTAGTGTGCAACGTTCGTGACAGCCATGGAGAAGACCTCAGGTTCGACCCCAGCAGGTACGAACGCTCGATCCACTCAATGTCCGCCGTGCGTCGGATACGCACGTTAAGCAGTCGGATTCCCGGGTACTGGCCATCCGGTAATAAATAAGGGCGTCTTCCTTCCCCTTTCTACCTCGCTTCTGTGTAACTTTCCTATCGGCCACTCTAGCCCAAATCTCCTAGCTTCCTATTTCTAAGGGTTGTTTAAGACCTGGGGTCTGACACTCGCTTCCTAAAATCCTCTACATATGATCATTTTTTAAATAAAAGTATTAATGAAAAGTTCTAATTCACCCTGCTTTCGATAAATTAATGAAACGGCAAAAAATCGTTATATTTCACAAGAAAGCAAAAAAAAAAACTTTATGGATTGCTTTTAAATTTGGCGAAAACCAGTATCATTTCGTACGTTCCAGAATGACAGCAAAAACATTTTGTAAGAACTACTTTATGCAGACAAAAATGACCACGTACAGAACCAAGTGAAAACAATTTGCTCAATTTGAAATATCCGAAGTATATTGCTAGGGAGTGTTGTCACGCCTCAAACAATGCAGGTCTCACAGCAAAATTTCCTGCTGTTGGTGCTCTCTACGAGATCAGTATGTAGCAGCGACCATTGATCGTGCAAAGCTTGTCTAAGCTTTCCAGGTCTTACGGTCTGACCTGAGGTCAGCAATACATTTCTTTTGAGTATCCCAGACATGCTCAATTGGGTAAGCATCACACATATACTTGATCAACGTTTTTCTGCACTGCTTCACAAAATTCCATAAGTGAAACTAGAAACTAATATCGTGGGAAAAGTTTTGTGTAATTAGTTTTTTGATCCTCGTGTGGAAAAACAGTAATGCTCACGAAATTATTAACTGTATTCATAAAATATGACGAGTAAGGCATTTTTATGCTACCTGGAGGAGCCGCAACAGCCTATGGGTAAGAATAATCCGATGAAGTAACGTTGGACAAGGGTTCGATCCCAGACTGACCGCTTCAACCACAAAAGACTCGGATGAACCGTTGAGCTGGCCATCCCGGAATATTAAAGCTTTCTGTAAAACACTGTCACATGTTCCCTTCCTGCCTAAATGCACATTCTGGTCTAGTGTCGTGTTGCATCCAGACACGATGTCATTTCAATGTTCCCTGTCTTGCACTTATAACCATTTATTTCTGTCTACACCACTTTCCTATCAAGACCTTTTAATCGACTTACAGGGCAAAGTAATTCCACCTAAATCTCACTTGGGGGAAAAGCGACGACCAATACCTGCAGACTGTAGTGCTTCTGCGTGGAAAACAAGTATTTGGTAGGTTTTATAACGCGATATTTCATGATCATTCAGTGAGATTTTCTCAACAATACGTTAAGGTTTTACTTGAAATATGTCCCTCGCATTGGAAATTTCTTACCAGCGTGCTTTTATCGAAAATATCTGATTAACGTGTCTCTTTGTCTTAAAACACCAAATTGAAAGCGAAACACGCAACAAAATTTCGCCTTTTAATATCTTCTTAAAGGAAATAATGAAAGAGAAAGAAAAAAATATCAACACTGAGTGAACATGAAGGAAAAAAGGAAGATTAAGAGTTAAGCAGAAAATTTGTTGAACTTGATACTAGATTTACGTGTTGAACTTGAAACAAATTTTCTTATCTTCCTACATATGGATTCAGTTGTTAGAGATTCCTGCCACTTAGTCAAGTTAGTGCAATCAGAATGAAATATATTATGCATTTGGGCTCATCAAAGATTAGATGAGTTCAAAGAAAGCAGAATTTTCAGTTTTTCCAAAGTTGGCCATACAGATCATGAATCGAAAATTTAAAATTCTGAAGAAAATCTTTAGTAACTTTAAAAGCCGTCTTCGATTACTGGTCCCTCAAAACATTTAGTCGCCCCTATGCATTTCACCAGAATCTTAACAGACGGCAAAAACGCGATGTCGTGGTTCCAAACGTCTGGAATTTAGGAATAAACAGCAATTCAGCTAGAAAAGTTTGAAGAGAAGAAATGAAAAATTCGAATTAAATGAATGATAACGAGGAACAGTACACCAATTAAGTAGTTGAATGAAATGCCTTTGTGTAAAATTTTGAGCCGGTGAGAAACTAAGTTTCATAGTGCGAACTAATTTTGTTAAATTTATTTGCTTTATTTCATGTTTGGGGGTTTGCTTTATAATTTGTCTAGGCGAGGTAATGATTCATATTTTTATTATATGTGACTTTAATTCGAAACGGTCTGTTGTAGTATTTCATTGGGTATTTGATTTTGTTTACATACGCGTATTTACAGGGTATGATTACAATCAATATAGTGGTCCATGTAACTTAATTGTTTTTCAACTATATTTAATATTAGTATGAGATTAGGGATGTTTATTCTTAATCTGTTTAATGAATTACTTTATATATTTAAGTAATAAGTAATTCACTTTTTTTCGTTTGTATGGATATCACTGCTTTTGCGTTGGATAACTTACACTTCCAAAGCTTCTCTTTGCAAAGTTGGTAAATCCTATAATTTGACTGACATTGCTAGTAAATCCTATAATTTGACTGTCATTGCTAGTAAATCCTATAATTTGACTGTCATTGCTAGTAAATCCTATTATTTGACTGTCATTGCTAGTAAATCCCATAATTTGACTGTCATTGCTAGTAAATCCTATTATTTGACTGTCATTGCTGGTAAATCCTATAATTTGACTATCATTGCTAGTAAATCCTATTATTTGACTGTCACTGCTAGTAAATCGTATTTTTTGACTGTCATTGCTAGTAAATCCTATTATTTCACTGTCATTGCTAGTAAATTACATAATTTGACTTTTGCCTTGGGTAACTTGCGTTTCTAGCGCTGACATTTGCAACGCAAGTAGAATCATGTTAGTATCAGCTGAAAAGAAATCGTAAGTACCAGAAGGTATCATTAGAATTGCCATAATGCGCGGGAAATCTTGAAAATGTAGGTTCCATCGGAGCTACAGGAAACTTACTTAAAGAGACTTCTCCCATTAGACCAACAGATCAGTCAGCCAGTGGGAGTGAAGGGTGGAGAGTGAAACGAAATCCTCATACGGGGACATTATAAATGCAATGTAGCCCATCCAAAAAGATATTTCGCCATGTATGCCCACACGCATAATAAAGAAGGATGCCCTAAATTAATGACAGCAGGTATATATATATATATGCTGCTTTGTGAATAGAGACGTAAATTCAAGCAGCTCAATCACGGATCTGCCAGCGTCTATGTTAGATCACGATAGAGGACTGGTAATGATCCCTCTTGTCCAAAGTGGGCTAATGATGCTAAGAGTATTTTATAAGTCATGCACCACAGCAATTCTTTAAACCGTTTTGTGTAATCCTTTTTTGGAAATTAAGTGTGTACGACTCACGTAAAAAAGAGTGCTTGTTCTATTTTTATGAAAACATGAGAAATGGACTTTATAGAAAAATAATTTTTGTTTTAATTTAATGAAAACTTACTGATTAATTTAAATACTTGATTAACTTTAGACCATCAGAATGAACAGGTAATTTAGAAAAAAAGAAGAAAAAAGAAGAAATGCAGAAGATTTTGCTAGCAGTCACTTTTGGTTTCCTGTAGTACCAGAAGAAATGATCCTCCTCATTTTTATTCCGAACGAGTAAGGTATGTCTCTCCTGTATTCTATCTGCATGAAGAGCCATATAACAATATACAACAACAAGACTCAACCCACATATAATGCACATCAGCTGGAACGCTGAAAGAGAATTAAGCTCTTCTACATCATGAGAACCTAAACGTACTAAAACCAGTGAATCTCAAATGGCGAAGTTCCTATGTGTTACCATACTGTAGCCTTTTTACACACACAGAGATCACATCATTGTTTAATTCATGGTATTTTATACTAGAGACGCTTTTTTCCCTACAATATTTTGCGCAGGTGGAAACACATAATTCTAAGTTTGCTATTTGGTGACCGTTACATGTTTTGCATTCTCATTGAAGTATGTTATTTTTGACGTAAGGTGTGACCTGTTTATCACATCTGCAGTTGTCAAAGCTTATAGATAAAAAAAATAATAAATTTGACTAACGTTATTCCAAATATGAGAAACGCGTCCGATAGATAATTGAAACTGCATAAATATAAATATTGGAGACACCCTACGCCAGATATGTCGAACGTATTTCATCTGAATTCTTGTTTTTAGATGAGCTATGCAGCGTCACCCTTATTAGTTTTAATCGTATCTACAATAAATAAACCAACATAAAATAATTATAAATACTTCCTAATGAAGCAGATGCTACTAAATGAAATTTTAGTAAGGGATCGAAAAATGTCGGTAGTAAGAAAAGGGGGTTTTAATGACAAAGAAAGCTCACCCGGCTCAACCCGGCCCCGCCCACTGCTGCCCACATGCTGTCGCACAGACGGATGTGGTCAATTATGACGTCAGTCTCCGCCATTTTTTCTACGTGTTCCTTCCGGCCATCTTTGGACGCCACGTGTTTTGAGATGAGTCATTGTTTTCTCCGACCGAGATCACTCCGGCCCCGCCCACTGTGTCCCACGGCTCCCCACGTGGTCTCCTCGACCCCGCCCACTGCTGCCTACATGCTATCGCACGGACAGATGTCGTCAATCAGGACATCAGTCGCCGCCGTTTTTTCCACGTGTTCCTTCCGGCAATCATTTGTACGCCACGTGTTTTGAGATGAGTCATCGTTCCTTCCGACCATGCCATTTTGTGTGCCACGTGTTTTGGGACGAGTCATCGTTTTCTCCGACCATGCCATTTTGTGTGCCACGTATTTTGAGATGAGTCATCGCTTTCTCCGACCGTGGCATTTTGCATACCACATGTTTTGGGTTGAGTCATTGGGTGACTTCGTCATGCTAGCAAGCAATACTATGACATCACCGATAAAGTCATGATGGGGTTCGTACAGATGCTTGAGGAATTTTTATACAAAGCAAATTAAAAAAAATGCTACGATGGTCTTAGGAGGATTCGAACTAACATTCAGTCATATAGAAAGCTAGCACTATAACCACAAGACCACATGACCATTGGTGGAGAAAAAGTGCTTGATAGAGGGATTTTTTTTTCCTATTTCGACTGTTTTCGCTAATGGAGGATATTTAAAATGGGATGGGAGGAGAAATTGACGTCATTTGAGATATGTAAGGGATAGTGACAACATGAATTTTTCTGTCACTGTCGAACAACACTCAGTGAATTGTTTTATTGGAGGATGTAATGAGACAAGTATATCTGGCAACCCTAAAAGAAGGAAGTTTTGGTGGTGTCAATGCATTATTCTATGCTGTCAAGAAAGAAGGAATCAAGAAAAAAGACGTCGAAAAATGGCTGAAGGGGGAGAAAACGTACTCCCTTCGCAAACCGGTGAGACGTCGTTTTCCGAGATATAGAGTGTTGGTGAATAACATAGACCAACAGTTTCAAGCAGACTTGGTTGACCTTCCCAGTTTGAGCCGCCATAACGATGGATTTCGTTACTTACTCACATGTATCGATATATTTTCCAAATATGCGTGGGTGATTCCCTTAAAGCAAAAGTCGGGGTTCCTCATTGTCCAAGCCTTTTCCAAAATTTTTGAACGTAGGATACCATTGAAACTGCAGACAGATAAAGGAACAGAATTTAGGAACAAAGCGTTTCAAAAGTTTTTAAAACAACATGAAGTGCATTTCTTTACGACGAACAACGAGACGAAAGCAAGTGTTGTGGAAAGATTCAATCGTACGCTCAAAACTAGAATGTGGCGCTACTTTACAAGTCAAAACACCTTCAGATTCATAGATGTGCACGATGATTTACTGCATGGGTACAATCACTCCACAGATCGGACTATAAAAATGAAACCTGTGGATGTGAATGAAAACAATGAAATGCAAGTGTTTCAAAATCTGTATAGTGACCTCAAGAGGGAAAAGCCCTCCTATAGATTTCAAATCTGTGATCAGGTAAGGATTAGTAAAATCAAATTAATGTTTGAAAAAGGATACCAATCAAATTGGGCGGAAGAAATATTTGTTGTGAGAGACCTCATTCCAAGATCACCTCCCGTGTACAAAGTAAAAGATTCATTGAATGAAGAGCTGGATGGAACATTTTATACCAAAGAGCTTCAAAAAGTGACACTTTCCGAGACATTCTCTGTGGAACGTGTTCTAAAGAAACGCAAAAGAAAAGGAAAAAGGGAATACTTTGTCAAGTTTAAAGGCTCCCCGATCAATTCAATGCATTGTTCCCTGTGGAAGACTTATCATCGCTATAAAAACCACACGTTTTTTCGATGAAGCATCATTCATCAAGATGAGTTTCTATCTGACACTACCTAGCGACAGCTCTCTGGGCTACTTTTTGGATAACAAAATATCTATTTTATAAAGCGTCTTCCTTCCCCAATCGAACTGAATGGAGACTGGGAAGTGGGACTCGTCGAACTCATCTACCCACATTCGTGGTATAATATCACGAAAAATTCCAACCATTTCGAATACGATTTGGGAACCAGTCAGTTTAAGACGGGAAGAATCTCTGCAGGTCATTGCGAGTCTATAGTGGACATTGTTAAATCTATGAGCAATCACTTTGCTAATAAATATTTTTGAACTGTAATAAAGCGACTCAAACGGTCAAGTCAACTCTTCTTAAAGGTACTCGCTTGGTTTCAACCCCAGGGATCGCGGAGATCTTAGGTTACCAACCCATGCAACTTTCGGCTGTGAGTGGAGCTGTCTTGGTAAATGGTGAATTTATCGCTGATCTAAACGGTCGGTTTTCTCTGTTGTATGTGTTCAGCGATATTGTGGGTCCGCAACCGGTAGGAGACATGGTTGCTCCTCTCCTCCACATCGTTAAAGTGAGTGATGTGGATGGAGAGATGGCGAGCCCTTTGTTCGATCGACCTCATTATTTGCCTCTTGCAAGAAAAAATTTCCAAACCGTCTAACCCTTTATAAGGAATCACATAGGTCAATTAGTACCATTTGAACGTGGGACAGCGATCGTGAAATTTCATTTTCGTCTTAAGCATCTGTAATCATGTACGAACCATGTCAGTCAAACTGGAAAAGGAATAGATTACTATCAGGGAGTGCCCCTGCAAAAAGGATATTTACTTGGAGGTATCTTCCGTTCGTTATTTAGAGCGACGGTACCATTACTTAAACAAGGTGCTAAAACGCTCGGAAAACAAGTGTTCCGAACGGGGATGGATCTCGCCACGGATGTTTTTCAAGGAAAAGATGTGAAAACGGCAGCCAAACAACGAACTAAAGAAGCAGGACAAATTCTCACCGACAAAGCAGCCAACAAAGTGAAGAAAATGCTAGGGGAAGCGTTAAAAGGAAGAAATCGAAGACATGCATCATTCGTTCAAAAAAGTCAAGAGGACCGCACGCGATATTTTTGATCCGTAAATCATAACTCTGATTCTCAGTCATTCTCCCTTATGTCTCAAGTCGGAACTGGATTTATTTGCTTTACCACCTACCCAAACGAGCATAGAAAAATGGCAATGGATCGAATGCCACCCCTTGGCCAACATTCGAGATGGAGGACCTCTGGAATTTAATATTTCCGGAAGTCGAGAAGAATCGGATTTAAATTGGATTTGTAAGAATCGGATTTTAAATTGGATTTATCTTCCAGTCAACTCTACGTGAAAATCAAAATTGTGAAAGCTGACAATTCTAACCTGCCGGAGAAAGAGCCTGTGGGTCCCATTAACTGTTTTCCTAATCCTCTGCTTTCTTAAGTCGACAACAGTTGAAACGAAAGAGTGATTTCGTCATCAAGAAACACATATCCCTATAGAGCTTATATTGAAACTCTACTGAATTATAGAGAAGAAGCAAATGAAACCTATTTAGCATGTGAGGGTTTTTACAAGGATACAGCGGGACATTTACATGAAATTAATCCCACGATTGCTACAACGAACAAAGGATTGCATCAACGCTACGAACTCGTAAAAGAGAGCAAGACGCTGGATATGATTGGAAACTTGCACTGTGACTTATTTTTTCAAAACAGTCTGATGCTCAATTTAGTGGATGTGAAAATCCAACTGTATCGAAGCAAACTGGATTTCTGACTCGTTTAATCCTCCGGAACCCCCAATTACAGAGTTCTCATCGAGCTGGCATCCATTTTTGTGAGAAAAGTTAAAGTCAACCCGGGAGTTGTCTTCGGTCATGCCAAAGCTTTAGAAAAACCTCCTGCCAAGTATTTCATTGATCGTGTTTTATGCAAAGTATATTCCATTTCTCAAGGAAGTATGTCCTTCGTGCAAGACAACATATTCCGCGGACAAATGCCCAAAAGACTGGTTATTGGATGTGTGGATAACGATGCTTTTAATGGTACATATAAATTAAACCCATTTGAATTCAAACATTATGATGTCAACTTTATCGCTGTCTACGTCGACGGACAGCCAGTTCCTCTCAAACCATTAGAACCCAATTTTGAAAAGGGAAACACGATTCGTTCCTACCACAGCATATTTCAAGGAACCGAGAAACTGGGTTAAGATAGAGGAGTTTTTATCAATCGAGAAGAATTTTCCAAGGATACACTCTCTGTGCGTTCGATCTCAGTCACGATCTATGCGATGGAGGACATATGAATATGATCCAGCAAGGAAATTTAAGAGTGGAGATCAAATTTGGAAAAGCTTTGTCAAAAACCATTTCGGTGCTAATCTACGCAGAGTTCCAGAACATTATTGAAATTTCCAAGTCCATAAATATTCTTTGTGATTTTTCCAATTGAAGAAATAAGCAGTGTGCAAATAACCAAGTCCTTTAAGAAAGATCACGTGACGCGTCGTTACTTCATCGGAGTGTTTGCCTGTGATCAACTTCAAAAGAGAATTCAAGTTCGCGCCCTGGCTCGTTCTGAATACGGATCGACATGGAAATCATGGGAAACACTGGTTGGCTATGTATATGCCAAACCCAAGAACAATTGAATTTTTTGATTCCTTTAGACATTCTCCAGAATATTTTCAAGGACCTATTGATATAGTAAATTTTAATATAGTAAATTTTAACGACGTACCCATTCAAAGCTCATTTACAACCGTATGTGGTCAATTTTGTATTTTTTTCTTTTATTCTAGATGTCGCGGAAAAAGCTGGTACTCCATTGTAAGAAATTTTCGATGGAAATCTGAAACAAACGATGTGCGTGTCTATCATTTTGTTCGAAAGAAATTTGGAATTGTAACAAAATTTAGAATTTAAAACAAAAATTGATTGAACTTTATTTCATGCGTCTTGTCTTTAAATTGTTAGGCATGTTTTCTAATGGCATCAGTTGACACTATGGAAGTACCCAGACTACAACATCCTTTCACAGCTCTGATAGCAGGTCCTTCGGGATGTGGGAAAACTCAGTTTGTAAAAGGCTTTTTCAGTATCAAGGTGAAGTCATCACTCCCCCTTCCGAACACGTGGTATGGTTCTACGGGATTCATCAAACATTGTATGACGAAATAGAAAACGTAACATTTGTGGAAGGTCTCCCCTCCAATTTCCGTGAATATGTGAAAGGTAGAACGCTGCTTGTCATTGACGATCTCATGACTGAATGTGGGAGCGATAAAAAATTAACTCACTTGTTCACTACAGGGAGCCATCATTTCAATGTGTCTGTGATATTCATTACTCAAAATATTTTTCATAAAGGCAAAGAAATGCGAGAAATTTCACTGAATGTCCATTACATGTTTCTGTTTAAATCCCGAAGAGATGTGAAACAAATCACTCATTTAGGGAGGCAGCTGTACCCTAGCAAACTTAAATTTTTTCAGGAAGTGTATATGGATGCCACAAAATCCCCTTACGGATATTTATTGATTGATCTTAAACCTGAGACAAAGGAAGAATTAAGATTACGCTCCCAGATACTTCCGGGAGACATTCAAGTAATATGTCAACCTCGGTGAAATGAAATAAGTCTCAGTTTTCCTCATGACGCTGTCTAAGCAACAGGTCCAACTTTTATGTATGATTCAACACTGTCCAAAAGTATTAAAAGGCCTAATATCGAAATGTAGAAAAAAATGGAATTAAAGCACTATGTGAAATTTGTATGAATGCGTTAAAAGGGAATGTTCCGCTTACTCCCGCCCAGAAGCATTCATTGCAGCGTCATAAGCATACCTTGCGAGCACTCTCTCAAAAAAGCCACCTCTGTATAAAAAGAGAAAACTCCTTATTCAAAAAGGGAGATTTTAGGTCTGTTGATTCATCCTGCTCTCAGTGTATTAACGACGCTGCTTGCGAAATAATGTTTTTCACCAAGAAAATGGTTCTGATTCCCGAAGAACGGATTTCCCGTCATATGCCAATAGACGAAACGCTAACGGACTTAGACATAGAAATGAAAAAAATTCTACTACGCAAAGCGTCTGACGAAGTAAAAGTGAAATTATATAATCAAGTCTTGAATAAGCGCATTCATGTTTCCAGTTTCAATCCTCCAATTGCATCTCACGAATCACCATCGAGAACTGAAGAACCTGCGAAAAAAGAACATGTCAAAGACGAGAAAGTAAAAGATGTTGTGGAAGACCTTATCGTTCAATCCGTTCCTACTAACTTGAAACGATATGCAAGAAATGTGCTGGACGTCTTTAAAACGAACTCTGATATTATTGGATGGACCCCTAAGGCAGAACTTCAGGTCCGAGGACGTATTGTGAAAAACACAAATATTATAAACCTAATAGATTCTATGTTTCGAAGCAAGGTATCTAAGCTGCACATACCTCCTGAATTTGTATAAAAGTGTTAAAATACATTATTTTGCCCAAAAAATGCATAAAAAATAAACAAATGTTAAAAGATCCGGCACAAGAAGGAAATTCTGTTGTAACTTCTAAACCAAAAATTAAGAAAAAGAATGTAAACAAACTAAACTCTGTATCAATTCGTTGGATTCCGTATTAAAAAGTTAAATGAAAAATAAAGTCTCTTTTCTTTTGAGTTAAAATATATTTTTTTCTCTTTACTTTTTTTTTAATGTGTTAAATTTTTGTTTGAAAGATTTTTTGTTAAAGTCATTTTCAGAAACATTCATCCTTTTTGCGGGCGAGAAAGGTGTCACATCATTTTACTTAGAGGATGGATTTGGGAAAACACATATTTGAAAAAACAGGTTAAAATCCCATAGAATAGCATGGGGAAATCATTTGCCTTAAAGGAGTGTTTTCAGACATGTTAGAAATCTTAAAAGAGCGAAATATTTTCACTTGAAAAGCGACAGGTTGGGTTTTCTAAAAAGTTCATATTTGACAAGGACTGCTTTTATTTTTATTAACTTCATTTTAGGTACGGTTAGTTTCGAGAAAGTTAAAATTTCGTCTAGTGTTAATCGAAAGAAAAAAATAAAGGAAAGAAAACTGAAATTTCACACATGCAAAGAATTTGCTGCAGCTGAAGATCACTCGAGCGAGTTATTCAACCAATGCTCGTATTAGCCGTTCAAAGATGCAGGTATCAGAACGACCAAATCCCTCGTTGTTGCCTTCTTGTAGCAAAAGAGGTGGTGAACTTCACCAAACATGGTTCCATAATATTGGAAAAAACACATTAAGGTTTACGGAGCAATTAAGCCCACGCCAGTGACCTTCTTCGTTCACATACACTCACATTCCAACAGAAAAAAAATAAATGAATGAAAAAATATTGAAATAAAGTAGTCCTAAAAAGGACTGTTTTGTAGTCCTAAAAAGGACTCTTTTGTAGTCTTAAAAGGACTCTTTTGTAGTCTTGAAAAAGACTGTTTTGCAGTCCTAAAAAGGATTTTTTTTTCTTTTACATTTTCCTTTGCTTTTTTGCTGGAGGAAGTTCCACTGCTTGGCTCAATGTATGATGACCATAGGGAAGAGTGTGAATCCTGTCATCGCTGTTCACGCGTTTGTTATCATGTGGGCTGAGAGATTTTTTATTTGTGGTGATGCTGAACACCGTATGCTTCATGCTTCTTATGGAGTTATTCTTATATCACATTCCACGAGAGAAATTTTGTAGTAAATAAATTTTAATTGTCTTGCTACCACAGCTTTGCTTACCCCTTTTGCCTTTTTCCCCTCGTGATTGTTTTCCATCGTGAATGAGTACATTTTGGGTCTAAGACCGACAATTTCGTTCATGATTTTTCCATTTAATTCGTCTTTGAATTTTCCTAGAACTTTTCTATTTTTTTGACAATGGAGATGATGATTTGGAGGATAATCACTCGTGTCGAGTAGTTCCTTATATTCAGCCATATCCTCATAAAGATTTTCAGTCTTCGTCTCATAAATGAAACTGTCGGTATCCATGTATAATAATTTCAGATTTTCCTGGTACCTTGGTTTCATGACACTATAATGGAAATTGTACATTTTCACCTTAGAAATATCAAGGATGGCTGTTCCTAAGTAAATAGGCTTATTGAAGGTAAGCTGGGTAACATTCAAATGGATAGATACTAAATAGTTTTGATCATCTTCGTTTTTCAATATTGTGCGGGAAATTTAGTTTTGCAAACATTTTTTCAAGTCTACTGTCCTCACTCACCAGCTCAACTTTTGTTCTGTTTCTTATGTTCTCCATTGTTTTTCCGAAAACCGAATTGTTCATAATTTTGTAAAAGTCTTTTTCAAAATCATTTTTCGCCTTTTTTTTCATTTCTGTGTTCAGATGGATATAGGGTTGCAGCCATTGAGATTGAGCAAAACGAAGAATTCTATGGATATGAGTGACGACTAGACCTGCTTGTATTGCCTGATTCAGAAAGCGATAATGAGCCACATAATGCTTTTTCTCTTCCGGTGTTGTCAATAATTTTGATTGTGAAGTTCCAGGAATGGTTTGTAGTATGGGGCAAAAAGGCAAATCGGAATGATTATCATGCAGTTTTTCTGGGTAGAAAATATCAACTTCTAAGATGTAACCAATTGAAGCATCGTCGGAGATGGAATTAATGCTCATTTGATCTAGCTCTTCCCTAGATACCCATTCGAATTCACCTTTAGGAAGATTATTTTCAGCCATCGCCCACTCGTATAGGTTGTTGCAATCGAGGTAACTTATGTAAGTGGAGGCTCTTAATGGGTCATGGTTATCCTGATACTTGTTGTTGGCTTGAGCATGCCTCTTTACACATTGACACAACCCGCCTCTCGTTCCTTGTTCTACCATTAGGAGCATGTTGTAATCGTGGAGGAGTTGAAGGGAAATTTTCGTGCATTTCAACATGGCTGACCAGCTGAGTACAGGGCATAAATAGAACCAAGAAGCATCTAATTTGTATGTTTCTTGACATAAATTCTGAAAGTTTTCAAATATGTCAGCCAAAATGAGTACGTCAGTTTGTAGATATATATCATTGTATTCACCCAAACTTTGTATTTTCAACACACTCCATACTTTCTCAGCATGTTTATATTCATCCTCAGATATATGAGTGTTTGTTAGCTTATTAAAAAACTCATTTCTGGGAGATAAAGCTGTTTCTTCCAGCTTGTCATGCGATATGAAATATTCATTTGGGAAGATTCCTTTTTGGGTGAGTAGGTCAAATTCATCATCATTTGGAAAGTGTTGTTTAGAGATTTGAAATTGGGTTCTTGGAAGAATACCTGCCAGTTTAGATAAACCGGCAGGCATAAACCTAAAACTATCCAAAAATCGCACCTCCAATCCTCCCATCTTCTTCGAAAAAGAAATAAATTTTTCTGATGACTCTGGAATAACAGAAATTTCACCTGGAATGCAACCCAGCTCTTTGACAATAAAGTGCGAATCATAGCCTGATATATTATGCATAAATACTGGAATGAAACGAGGATTTTTAAAATTAATATTGCATTAAGCGTGCAATGGACCTCTATAATTCCCGCTGCGATTGTCATGATCTGCCACCTTCATCTTGGATTTATTGGTGGGGTCAAATCCTCCATCATTGCAGATGTATCAGACCGTAGCGCTATCGTGCATCATCTTTTGCTGTGATGTCAACTTTTTCATTGGAACATTTAATTTATAAATGTTTTCTATCACCTCCACATTAGTTTTCAGCGAGTTCAGAAAATGATGGATGACTCTGTGCTCTGCCCTATGTGATCTGTAGAAGATGATTTCATCCGCTGTATCTTTAATATAATAGCCGTACGCCATTGTTTCATGCAACTGTGTCGTTTCGGTGAAGGACTTTCTGGATTATGATCAGGTCCCTGGATGGGCTATAAAACACTTTCGAAATCAGCATAAATGGTAAATGGTACTCGCTGGGTGAATTTATGATTTTTGAAAGAAAGCTGTGTTTCTTTCGGCATCTTTATTAGAACAGTCTTATTCTTATAACATAAAAGTTTATGCTCCTTCAGTTTTTGCTCACCATTGTACCTCCCACCGTAAGTGATGATGCACTTTTTACAGATGTGTACTTTTTTTATGTCTTGACAACTGACTCGAAATCAGACCCTCGAAGTTTGTGATGCACGCATAGTGAGTGCTGTTGCCATCTTCCATATAAAGGAGGTCTTGATGATCAGACAGCTCTTCGTCACATACTTTGATAGGGAATACCAACTCTTTGTCATCCAGACCATACAAGTTGATGGATATGGAGTTCGTCTTCTTGAACTTGGGAATGTCTGATATCCTGGCAGGATACTCGATGCAGCCGCAGTTGTATCCAGTTGGGAACCGAGTATCATTGATGTAAGAGGAGGCTCTGTTCCTGTGTTGTTCCTGCAAATGAGGAGTCCATACCGCATACTTAAAGCAGAACTGGTCAGTGTTTTGAACATTCACCACGGCCCTTTTTCTCAGGATATTTATTGGAAGTTTGATCAAGGAGGCCCCTCTCAATGGCCTGAAGCGGTTGATGCGAAGTTCCAGCCATGATACGTGGGAGAATGACCATCCCGACCTTTTGAGTTCAGTCTCTGATTTTCCTCTTTGTAGCTTCTCCACCATGTTATGAAAAACCTCATCTACATCGCTGGCCCTGTAGAGTGGCTTGTTCATCGTCTTCAGATTGTAACGGCAGTATTCACATTTTTCAGGATCTTCTTGTTTCGGTGTTTTGAATACTGCCTCCATGAAGATAACTTGAGGGAGGGATGAGCTGACAACAAATCCTGTATAATTCTCATGACTGTAGCTTTAATGGACTGCATGAAAGTTTGGAGGCAATTGGTAGTCCCCTCCTCAGGTATGGTCCTGTAGGTGAAGTGTCGCTGCCTCGCGGTGGATTCTACTTCGGCAAAGTTTCCAATGTTGTCTAGGGGGCAGGAGCTTCCACATCCACAGGGGCTGGGACAGGAATATTCATAGAATCAGGAGCTTGCACTGGAGCAGGAACGTCCGCATTGGCAGGAGCATGGCTTGGGCCAGCAACAACAGGATCCGAACCCCCACTCTGTTTATGAACTCTCTGCACATGATGCTTCAGATGTGCTTTATGCACAAATCGTGCAGGACATTGAGTGCATGAAAATGGCTTTTCACCTGTATGACTCCGTATGTGTCTGTCTAGATTGGATTTTTAGCAAAGGACTTTGAACAGACCTGGTATGGGTTGGAGGGACCTGAGGTAGGGGGATCTGGTGTGAAATCTGACGTCAAGTCCACTGAAATGGGAATTTCCTCTAAGGCTCCAAACACGTCTGAATTTTGGAGGAACATCTGTTTTTTCTGCAAATACCACTGGCCAAATAACTGGGGAGGGAAAAAATGTGAATTAACCCTACATCCCCCTAACGTTTTTTTTCTACATTATATACGCAGTGAAAGTAACTCTGAAAAAATTACATACTGTTTCATAAAAGTAGAAATTTATCTATTTGAATATGTCTTTTCGAAACAACCTGTTTTGAATCAATGTCAAATGAAAATGGATTGAAATATCGATAACATAAAAAAAACATGTGGTGTGAATCACTAATGTCTTTTGAAACGTGTGAGGTTTTTCTGATCAAAGGGTATAGCAATGACTCATTGATAACACATGCAAGCACGTGTAAATAAATACGGGATTTTGAAAGGAAATTTTTAAATGAAAAATGAATCGAAAGAGAAAATATCATGAAACAGCAATAACATGAAAACAAATTATGTGAAATGCAAATGTTTTCTGAAACACGTGTTCCTGAAAAAACATGACAGCTAAATCTGTGACTCATCGAATATGCAGGCCAGAACACGTGGCGTGTAAAATGTCATAGTTGGAAACAAAGAAAAATGACGTCTCGGCCAAAACATGTGTAAAATAAAAACGGTACTTTGAAAGAAAACTATTGTATCGAGTGAAAATGGAATAAAAAAAATGTATATTTATTCAATATTTTTAAATCTTAGAAGTGAAGTAAGTGAAATTCAGTTGTATGAAAACCTAATGTATTCTGAAACACGTGTGGTTTTCTGAGCAATGTGTATAGCAATGACTCATCGAAACACGCAAAAATATGTTGATGAATGAGCACGTGTAAATAAATACTGAGTTTTTGAAATAACTCTTTTAAATGAAAAATGAATCGAAAGAGAAAATTTCATGAAACAGCAATAACATGAAAAAAAAATTATGCGAAATGCAAATGTTTTCTGAAACACGTGCGATTTTCTGAACAATGGGTATAGCAATGACTCATCGAAACACGTAAAAACATGTTGATGAATGAGCACATGTACATAAATACTGAGTTTCTTGAAAGAACTATTTTAAAACCAACATCAAATGGAAAAAAATGAATGAGAAAAAAATCATTTTAAATGCGATTCATCTTGAAATTATAATATAATCGAAATGCCGAATTTCAACCGAAGCACATGCCCCTACAGCAACCCAGCTGTCTGTCATCAGTGATGTATGCTGTGAATACGTTACGAACTAATCATATCATGAACACGGGAAAAAGAATATGGAACAATTTGAAAACAAATATCGAGGGAAAATAGAATGAATGAGAAAAAAAATAATCTTGAATGAATATAACAGTGAAATTAAACTACATTCTTAAAAACTGTGGCGGAAAAAATTGATTTGTATAAAACACTAATGTCTTCTGAAACAAACTCTCAGCGAGAAGGAATCAATGACCCATAGAAAAAACATATGTATGAACACATGAAAATAAATTCTGAGCTTTGAAAGAAAACAAAATCAGTGTTTAGTGAAAGAGAAAATATTGTGAAACATCAATAACATGGAAAAAATTAAGTTGTTTGAAACATGATGGAAATAAAAAAATGTCTTCTGAGACAAACACTCAGCGATGGGGAATTAATGACATATCTGTGAAGCACGTATGAACACGTTACAGGTACGTGCAAATATTTTATCGAAAAGAAGAAATACACTTTTAACCCCTAAAGAAATAAATATACTGAAAGAATACAGTACGGAACGCAAGAAATTTCGTTGGGGAAACATACTGGAAAGAATATCGAATGTTTAAATGAATCTCTGATTTTTCTTTCACTATTTTTTTGGAAGTAACTCTCTGTAATATATATCACACCTAGAAAGCTCATAACAGAAATGGAATCCCAAGTTGAAGTGATCTTGTAGTAAATATAAAGCACGCTTTTTCGAAGATTGTTACACCAATGATTTTACATAAACCCAAACCATCTAGCTTTACTTCTAACGTAACCCACTTAAAAATATTTGAAACTTGTGTGTAGTTATAAAACATTAACAATACACTCATGCATAAGGAGTAAAGCATGCAAAATCAACTTACATCGTCACTGGGAGCGCTGGGTTGACTACTTGCAGAATAAGAATCCATTGCGCTATCACTACAAAATGACTTGTTAGTTAGTTAGTTAGTTAGTTGATTTTAATGGCGCAAGGGCCAGGTTTGTCCAAAGAGCGCCAGACACAGAACAATCAGTTTAAGGTTTTAAAAAGCGGGGTGAGGTGATTAAGAGCAGAGAGACTTGGTAAAGGTTAGAAAAGAAAATGATGAAAGGTGTGAAGACTAGTTAGTTAATTAGGTTTATATACACTGCCGGACAATTGCTAAGGACGGATGACAATAGAAACGATAGCAACCATAAAACGGAAGGCAGGAAAATGTGGAAATTAGCATAAGTGCGGGATACAGTAAGACGTTTTGTGCGTATGCAAATTTTGGATTGCCGAACTTTGGATTGCCGAACAAGAGATATAAAGGGTTTGACGCGTATTGACCGTTGTTGTTCAAACGCAAAGTTAAAAGGAAAAGAATCAATTGACGAACTTGCAATTTTCAGTATGTCTTCCCGACATCATCTAGATGATTTTACGCGTAGCCGTATTATTGGCAAGATTGAAGAAGGGCGAAAAATAACAGAAGTTGCCAGGGAATTCGACGTAGCCCCAGTGTTGTTTCAAGGCTTTAAAAATCTTTCAAACAAATGTAGAGTGTAGCAAACGTCACGGGGGAGGTCGTGTTTGCAGTACGACACCTGCAGAAGATCGGTACATAGTGCTATTAACAAAAAGACACCGGCGCAGCTTAGCTAGTGAGGTAGCAAATCAGTTTATGGCTGCGACTGGCAAGCGGATCTTATCAAAAACTGTCGCCAGACGTTTGCATGAAGGAGGACTATACGCCCGCCGTCCTGTTGTGTGCATCCCATTGTCCGGACGTCACCGTACCGCCCGTTTGTAATGGTGCCATCAACATCGCAATTGGACTGATAGCGACTGGTCTGCTGTCCTCTTCTCAGATGAGAGTAGATACAATCTATCGTCTGATTGTCGACGACAACTGATCTGGCTTGATAGTGGTACTGCATATTGTCCAGCAAACATAGAGGAAAGGGACCGATATCCGACATGTAGTGTCATGGTATGAGCTGGCATCATGATCAATGGCCGTACGTCCCTCTATGTGCTTCAACCTGGGACTATGACTGGCCAACGATACATTAATGATGTTCTGCTACCTCATGTTCGCATGTTCCGTGGTGTTGTCGGCGATAGATTCATTTTCATGGACGACACCGCAACATGTCATCGAACACTCGCTGTCCAGGAGTGTCTTGAGAGAGAGGAGATTCAACGCCTCGTATGGCCAGCACTTTTTCCAGATCTGAATTCCATTGAAAATGTGTAGGATGCTTTGGGGTGGAATCTTGCTGGTCGCCAATGCCCTCCAATAAACAAGGACACCCTCATCCATGCACTGACAGAGGAATGGGATAAATTACCCCAACAGCTGCTTGATAATGTTGTGCAAAGCATGACACGACGTGTGGAATCTTGCATTGCCCTCCTTGGTGGCCATATCCCGTATTTATATCTTACGCCGGAACGCCTGTGGACGGTAATTGCATTTTTTTCACGTTTACGTATTCTGCACAAAGTGGCCTGTTTGTCCCTTAAACACGTTCCAAAGCCTTCTAGATTTCACAGCACAATAAATTGTCTTTCTTGTCATATCCTGGCATTCTGACATTATTTTATTTCACTTGGCATCCAACCACACTTACTTTTTTATGCGCTATATAGCCGTTTATGATCCGTCCTTAGCAATTGTCCAGCAGTGTGTATATACATATATATAATTATTAATTATTACTATTATTATCATCGTTTTTTTTAAATAAGTTTTAAACCGTCAATCTGTTTTAAAAGGAAAAAACTGCGAAAGTGTCGCAGTGGTCGCCCAAAACCTTTGATGAGACTGAAAATAGTGAAACCGATGATAACGAAAGCGAACGCAACTACACAAAACATGACAGACGGTGAGTAAACAGTCGCACGTCTCACACATCGGGGCAGTGTCGCCACACAGCAAATAGCCATGGGTGAAGCGACAATGCCTAATGCGGAGACACGCAAGAACCATTTCATCCCTACGGTTCCGGCGAAACGATGATTTCCAGACTCCAAGGATAGGTTTAATACGGTGAAGTTCATTATCCGCCTGTTGGTCCCACAGACCACGCCACGTTCGACTGATATGATCGTAAACTAGAAAGCGAAAATCACGGTGAAACAGTGGCACGGGTGTAACAACCAAAGAGCAGGCAGATCTAGCAGCAGCATCAGCAGACTCGTTCCCTGGGATCCCAACATGCCTAGGAATCAAGCAGAAACGTATCCGAACATCAGCCTCGAGCAAAGAACGAAGTAGTCTCCGTACGGTAAAAAGAAGTGGGTGGCCAGTGAAATTCAAAGATGACAAAGCTTGCACAACACTCAAGGAGTCTATGTACACAATAGCACGCTGATGAGAGCTCGACTGCACGTGAACAAGTGCGAGATACACAGCATGCATCTCCGCCGAAAACACCGTGGCCTCAGTAGAAATGTGGGCAACAAAAACTTCGTCAACGCAGAAGGCAGCGGACACAACAACACCATCCGACTTAGATCCATCGGTGAAAGCAGGAATAAAGTCTGAATGGACGTAACGGTGTTCACCGAAGAACTGCTGGTACACTGACGGAAGGGGTTGAGGACTTATCAAAATATGTAAAGCTGGTATCAACCATGACACAAAGAGGGTGCCATGAGGGAATCCTCAAAGCCCCTAGTCTCTCCAACGAGTGACAAGTCGAGCCCTGCATCACGAGCTACGGCAGCCATACGAAGACCGAAGGTTCGAATGCACGAGGGACGGATCTCAAACAAACGAGCATGTTGTGAATGAAAAACTGCATCGTATAAAGAATGGTTTGGGAGAGATTTGAGTTTCAGGTAAACTTGAAGAGACAGCTGCAGACGGCGTAAATGAAGCGGCGGTTCGTTCGCGTCGGCATAAAGGCTGGGAATAGGTGACGTGCGAAATGCGCCCGTACAAAGACGCAGCGCTTGAAAGGTCAATGAACAGACTCAGCAAAATAAAGCTCGGGAATGTCGAAGAAAAAGATTTTCAGAATGGTAGAACCTAGAACTGAATGGAGAGTAGCGTTAGCGTCGGCCCTTTTATATCCCGCTCAAACGATGATGTCATCCCAAGCGTCTGTACGAACCCCATCATGACTGTATCGGTGATGTCATAGTATTGCTTGCTAGCACGGCGAAGTCACCCAGTGACTCATCCGAAAACATGTGGCATACAAAATGGCACGGTCGGAGAAAACGATGACTCATCTCAAAACACGTGGCACACAAAATGGCAGGGTCGGAAAGAACGATGACTCATCACAAAACACGTTCCACACAAAAAGGCATGGTTGGAGAAAACGATGACTCATTTCAAAACACGTGGCGTTCAAAAGATTGCCGGAAGGAATACGTGGGAAAAAATGGCGGCGACTGACGTCATGATTGACCACATCCGTCCTTTATCAGCAGTGGGCGGGGCAGGGGTGAGCCGGGTGAGCTTCCTTTGTCATTAAAACCCCCTTTTCTTACTACTAATGTCGTTTCAGCTTAATGCATCTTAAGAATGAAAGTCCAAAAAAGAAAGTTTCCACAAAGACAGCAGGAAGATACCATTTTGCTGGGTTCATATAAAACGGAGCCTAAAAGTTTCCTCCCTAGCCGTAAAACGAAATTATTACAAAATAATATAACATATCAAAATTATTCACACTTCTCAGTTTGTTAATAAACGGGAAAAAAATTGAATGGGGTATACAATCTTAAATGTTCAAACGAAAAATTGAATCACTCAAAATAATAAATTAAATGCAAACTGTTAGACCCTTAATTATTATAAAATTTATATTTAGTTTTTTCTTCGAAGTATACTGATTTCTTATAAAGAAAACGTTAAATTAAATGAACGCAGCTGTTTATCTTCAGACTTTTTATGAAGATATCAGAAAATGGCCATCACTGTCTGTTTTGAAGCTGTCTCCTCCGGATATACCAGTACCTTCTCGAATTTCAGTTCACACATATCCCACAAGGTAATCTTATTATTTTCTTTTCTCTTTCTTGGCTTTGAGTCTATTTTTCAGATATCCATCAATGGTCAAATTTTCCAGTAACGTGTCCAGCACCTTTTCACTTCAGGAGTTTCCTTTTGACTAGGATATCTTCAACTCTTGTCATTTTTCTGACTCATCAGTAGCTCTTATCTTTCCTGATAAAATAACGCGTGTACTTCTCTATGCCTTGTTCATCTGTCTGCCGTTTGTGGGTGTGTTTTTTAGTTCTGGTCAGTATCTCAGATCATCAGTAAGAATTAGTGGAATGTATTGCACAAACATCTTTCTTTTTAGACTATACTAAATTATTCTTTAAAATTATATTGTTCCTCCAAAATGTGAAACTGTTTGAAATCAAATCAAACTGTAAAATAAATGTGTCATACATACAGGAAGAAGAATTCCAAAGTACTTCAACAAGCTCGCTAAACTCTTTCCTACAGTTAAAAATATCCCCTCACAACCTAACACCATCTGCACTCTAATATACCAAAATCTAGTTTCATACCACTTGTACAGTTGATCAGAAGTCTTACAATTTTTCTTATTGAAGTATTTGTTCTGTGCTTTGTAAAGTCGACACTGTTCGGTGCTTCTGTTCTCCTGACGATTGAACAGCGAAGCTTACTCTTCCATCAGCCAGTTGAGAACGCTCACCGTAATGTAGAATGTGATGTCACAACATCTTGCAGCCATGACAGAAAATGCCGATGAGTCTATCGGCATTTCCTGTAACCGCAGCACAACGGAAAGCTTTAATCTTTCTTAATTAGTTTTATATATATTTCACACGCAGTTAATTTCAAAAAGATGTTTTATATTCGTTGTATACGCTGCAGTGTGACAGCGGAATCATGTCTGTGACACGCACATAAAACAGGAATTCCTTTGGCAGCATTGCTGCAAACAGATGGAAAGTTGTACCCGAATGAGCACCCACTGCACCAGAATTCTTAAATGTAACTGAATTTGTAGGATGTAGGGATATCTTAAATGCTTTGAAACTGAAGAATATGTTATTTAAAGTTGACTATATCAGAACCAAGGTATATTGGAGAAGAAAGCATAGTACTTGGAATGTTCTGTGTGGAAAGTAACATGTTTTTTGGTAATAATAACATGTGCTGTGTATGAAAGAAATGTAGGCAAAATAATATCATAAAAAGAAGTGGACAATATTTCTCACAAATGTTAAATCCTTATTATATAAAATGGAGAGGAGATCGCATTTTTGAATGAATATATATGCTTTCAGAGAATTATTTCTAAAAAGTAAAATTTCAAACTTATTGTCTCCTACTTTTTGAACAACAGTTGTACTTGTGCGATAACGTAAATAACAACATATATTTAGGAGATCATATAAAGTTAACTATTAGAAAATAAATCTAAAAAACCTATTTTCCATATGATCATAGATATTTATATCGCATCTCTAAAGATGTCTTTAGATATGATATGTAGTTCTTTGTATTTATTGTTCGTTTGACTATATTAAAAAAGATATCTTCTTTGTTTCATTACAGCAATTTACACTATACAATTTGAAGGAGCGTATATAATAATATTATATAATTTATGTTTCTTACAATAATGAAGCAATTTTTTCATGCTCCAGAAATTTTGGCATTGTGCCAAATAACTTCAACATTTGATTTAATGTCGTAATATTTAATTTCGGTATCAAATTCGTATGGCAATATACACATTTGCAAGTTTGGAGAAAAAAATTCAACCACAGAATTTGACATGAATCTTCTCAGCTTGTAAACATGTTACTTCTGAATACAACCGTGACTAAAATTTTCAAATTTTTGCGTTTACCGCAAAAATTTACGTCGATACCGCCTTTTTAGCATTCCTAAAAAGGCGGTATCGACGTAAGAAAAAATCACATTTATTTCAGAAGAAATCGACATTGGTTTAGTAGTTTGAGTAATTGTAGTGTAAAGATAGTGTAGGAAAAACATAAAACAGGGAGGTATGGGAGAGACATGACAGTAAAATCCAATGACTTTGGTATGTGAGCGGGCACTTAACTTAATTATTTTCAGCTGTCACGTCATGCCGGGAAAAAGCAGATGTTGTAAACTACAAAATTCATTAATGTTAATCGTAAATGTATTTTGAAAAATTCGATAATTTCACATGGTTAAAAAAGCAAGTGAAGTTTAGTGTGTTCAATGGGCTGAAAATTTCTTCACATTTTTGCGTAAATTACATTACGTATAAAGACAGGTCGAATGGAGTGTCGAAAACTAAATCCGATCTGTCAGAAAAAATACAGACTGCTAAGATATTCATGATTTAAAAGTTTTACATGAAATATATTGCACCATATTCTGCAAGACGCATATTAAGCCTCTGCTTTGGTGCAGTAGCCAGGGTCTCTGTTTTCTAGCCGAAAACGGAACGAGATGGGCTCCAGCCCAAACCCCAGATGCGGTATAGGCGCCCTGCTTACTCGACGTGGAGGGCCTATCGGTTTCCCAAGATAACGATTCAAAATTTAGGACGATATATTGTCTTTGAACTTGACACTCACGAAGAGCCAAAGCACTTTAATAAGGGAAATTATTAATGAAAAATACACTGACTGTGAACTATGCAACTTTAAGAGCGCCTTTTAACAGAGATCTATTATTCAGAGAAATTCCTTAAAATCATCATGCATTACGTTAAGTATGTGTCAAAGATTTCAAATTGTCAGTAATTTATAAAATTTGAAATAATAGTATATAAAAGTTTCTATTATAAACCATGGAATAAGTTTTACACCCATTATTTAACTCGTAAATACACGATTTACCTATTTCGAATTTAATAGAATAGAAACTTTTATATTTACCTATTTTAAAATGTTCTAACCAGACTATTTAAATGTATTCTAAGCATGCCACAGCAACGGCATGGGATTCGCAGTCTGAAGAATGTTATGAAATACTTTTCAGCTCATACTCTTGTTAGAAGCGTCAAAAGTTCTGCTTACTCTAACATCCAAATCTTGAAAACTTTTTTCGTGTATTACAAACTCGTAGAGACAGTTCATGAAAATACCAATTTTGACTGAATCTGATTTCAACGTCTTTTGAAATGAGCAATTTCCAATAATAAGACATAAGTATTAAGAAATGTGAAAATTGTTATTAATAGAAATGGAATGACAAACAATGTTTTATTCCTTTTTAAATGCAGCATGGATTTATTTCATTCAGCAAGCAAAAGGTCTCAAATAAAATCCTGAATGATACGTCGACTTCGGAATCTAAAACGTCGTTTCAAAAATCTGCATCTACAAGTTCCATAATTTGACACCATTTTAAGTTTGGAATGAAGCATTTTTTTTGCGCTAGATTATCCAATCAGTCAGGATGTACAGCAGATCTTTTTGCAGAGAGAACGAAGCAAGTAACACTTCATCGAATACTCTGGTGCAGAAAACACGTCAAACAGGGGAATATTTCGTGACGGTACCTTTTACTTTCCGTTTGTCTTACATGCTGCCATTTATGAAAAAAAAAAAGCACATTTATTTCCGTTTTCTGGAATCTCCTAGAACACGCCCACTTGCCCATAAAATGAAAGTGTTTTGCCCATCTCCAAATTTTTGACGAGAAATTTTGATTGTATGATATCATTTCAATACTTTTGCAGTGGCTTCTGGTTGAATGTAGTCTCTCACTGCAGGAAGAACTACCCTGTCAAGGTTGTCGATGTTTAGATATGATTTCGGACGTTCGACAATCAAATAAAAGATAGTTTTGTCCTTCAGATATCCAAGGGTCTTGGCTATAAAATCGAGATCCTTGTAAAATGATTTTGAAAGCATTTGTTAGTTTTAGATCTTACTTTCTTAGACAGGCTGTTTTTTATTTATAACATTTAATTGTTCAAATGACTGCATACGCTCAGCTCTTAGTCTCACTGAAAACATTAAAAAATGAATTTTGTGAGCCTTAATGAAGAAATTGGACAACAGAATACGTTAAGGCATCTCCTCAAAATATTTTAGTTGTCAAGGTAATGAAGACTTATCCTAATGTTTGAGAATTTCCTAATTTGATTATTATTTTTATATCTTACTGAAAACAAAATGGCAATCGTTTTCATTTAAATGAACACTGATTAGTTATTAATTCAAAAATAAAAAAAATTAACAAAAAAAAAGAATGTATATCAAAAACGTTTCCATTTCTTTTTTTGAAAACATGTAGGAATAATAGTTTCACGGAACTATCGAGATAGGGTTTACGGTCACTAGGTTAATGAGGAGTCCTTTTCACTCTGTTGGACAATAAATTTCTCATTCCAGATATTTTACGAATTTCAGGAATTGACATTTCTACTTACTGTATCTTTTGCAATAGAAACCAAAACCATTCTGCGGGTGCAGGTCACATCCGCAACGGTTACCAATGTGATATATGATAATTTTACCTAAAATGTTTTGGTAAGTTCAGTGAAAGATAAATTGAAATTAGACGAAAACACTGACATCCGCAACTTTTAACTTTTTTTGGCACTTGAGCTGCGATATATAAATGAAGTTAAATCTATATTTCTTCAAACATGATGCCAAAATTCGACGTCGGATTAATATTGTATAGAATTATCCAATCATTTTCTTTGTAATTACCTTATGAGCTACGATTAGTTTGCTCTAAATGTTATGCAATTTGTAAAAGGTCACATGAATCAAACGCAAGGGGGAAACACTTACCCTTGGTATATGATTAACGCACTCTTCTCTTGTAAATTCATAGCAATAAAGTAACCGACAACACATCAATAATTTGCATGAAATCATTAATTAAAAAGGGCGAGTCGAACGTTTTGCAATATTTGGCACACTTTATGCCTTTATACGTACCTTTACTAGGAAAGCTGACCAGAATTCAAATTATAGGCCATCATTTTGCACCGTTTTAAGCCATATGTCTGCCAGTTCTTCGATTCCGCGTTGGTACCAATTCTTGTCCTTCGAGGCAAAGAGCTTCTTCACCCCAGCTGCCACCTCATCCTGGTTGTTGAAGTGCCGCCCGCGAAGGTGTAGGACATAGACCGGTACAAACAATTATCCGACAGGGAAAGGTACGGAATATTTGCTGGCTGTGGCACAATTTCGGTGGCCTCTAGTTCCTGAAGTTTTGCCCTGCTCGTTTACGCGGTGTGAGGCCGAGCGTTGAACTGCTGTAGGAGATCTCGCTTTCTGTTCACTAATGTCGGATACTTCTTTTTCAAAACGGCATACATCTTTTCCATTTGTTCAGGGTGAAATTTGGCGTTGATGATCTGTCCGTCTCGAACAAATTCGTAATGGATTACCTGCTCAAAATTCCACCAGACGCAGAGCATCGCGTTGTGCTCGTAGCGCCCACGTTTAACGAAAGGTTCTGGAAGCAGGCCGGGGTTCAGCGACTGCCGTTGTGTGTTAGGATTGTGAACATACACCCACTTTTCATCGCACGTAACAGTTCTGTACATGAAATGTACAAGGCGCGGGTTATCTAGGAGTTTTATGCGCACTTCAACTCGGCGGTTTGTTTCAGCTGGCGTCCGTTTGTTAAAGAAAATGCGGCAGCTCCTGTAGACCTTGCCGAGCTTCTGAGGGTGACGAACCATTGTGGTCTGTGATATGCCCATCCCGCCTGATAACCTCCGAGTGCTTTGTCGGATTTTCCTCAACGATTTCCCAGAACGGTCTCGAAATCCACGGTTCGCGGCCTACCTGAACTTGGTGATCGTCGAGGGTTTTGTCACCTGAGAGAAATTTCTTGAACCTAATCAACTACCAAATCCACTGCCATTCTTGGAACTTTTGAGATCATTACCAACAATGAGGTGTGCAATGTTAGCATCTCGCTGGAGTTACCACGAATTTGGAACTATTTATTCAAATAGTCATAGCCTATTTTTCTTTTAAAGATTCTGCGTGCAAAACGAACATGATACGTCGTGTCTCTAATAGTATAATTGCATTTGCATCTCTTCGTTTATCATCAAGTCACCTGGTTTAAATTGTAGAAGCGTTCTGTTCTCCAGCTTACAGTCTGCTGTCTACCTTCCTTGAGAAAGCCATTTAGTTTATTTGCGAAAGCTTGAAAAATTTTATTCCAATTTTAAACAAGTTGCCACATTTGACTGAACTCATATTTTTAACTAATTCCGATGTTCTAATTTTTCTTTCCTTTTGGCAAAGTATAGATCGCTTTCGGTATTTGGACATGAACCAGATCTATAAAATAGCTCATATTCCGAAGCAGCACTTTAGTCATGAAAAACAGAACTGTTCGTTAAAACACGTTGTTTGTTAGTGAAATAATAATTGATTGGTGCCTAAATTCAGTTTGTTTTATTAAAATAATTCCGCGGGTAACATTCTGCATTTATATGCTAAGTAGGAATAGCATTTATGATAGAAAGAAAAGATATATTCTTTCGTGGTTAAGAGGAAATATATTTTATTAGCAAATTTATAATATATATGTGCTCAGTCATGTTTATAGAAAGGGATTGATTTTAATAAAGATTTGGTGCTGAAATAATTAGCGTGAAAAATGTTACGTCTCAAATATATAGATTGATATTCATTTCTTCAAATAAATCCTTTTGAGTTTTAAATTGTCGGTGGTCGTGCTGCAGGCATTTATCTAACGTTTCGAATAAAATGAGCTACATTTACTTGGTAGTGACCATCACTCCCGTTTCAGCAGTCTTTTTTAATCTTTTCAACAATCTGCTGTCAGCTAATATAAAAATTGTGGCGTTTCCGCCACGTGATAGCTTTTCTCTTTGATCGACCACTGGCGCTTATGTATTATAATTTATATATAATGATAATAAGAAGACGATTGTTACCTAATTTGAATGGCAACTTGGGGTTTGTTAGCAAAGAATTTGTACCAGATGTGCTCTTGTTCACTTTTGAACAAAAAGTCGGGAAAAATGTAGGGTGAGATAAATTTTGACGCTCGACCACTGGCATTGTTCTAAGTGCAGCGACAAACAACGGTTTCCGCATCTCTCCCCTTTTGTTTGTTTTGGTCTTGGAGACACTTTTAAGAAGAGTTGCCAAGAAGGTTAGTGTTAGGGATTTTCCGGTCCCGGGGAGGAGGGAGTCGTTGAAGTACCTTGCGTACGCTGATGATATGCGTGATGCTTTCGCTAAGTACTGAATTGCGACCGGTGCCTGTCTCAATGAGGAGAAGTCGAGTATTATGCTCTGGAGCAAATGGGAGAGGTCGGCGGTTACAGGTTTAGCTGTGACCGATGGGCCCGTTTGGATACTCGGTATCCAGTTTTCTAAGGAAGGGGTCTACGTGAGCACCTGGGGTAAAGTTCTGGTGGAGATGAAGAATGAAGCAAGAACGGTGGCAGGAGGTGGGCATTTCAAGAGTGAATCGGGCCAAGTTAGCTAATGCTTTTCTCGTTTCGAAACACACTGTTCCTGGGGAAATTTAGTCCCCACCCAGAAGTCTCATGAAGCAGATGGAGAGAGCAGTCTTTGGCTTCATTTGGGCCGGGAAGAAGGCCGAAGAGGTGGCTCGGGCGGTCCCATACTGTCTTAGGTCGGTGGGGGTTTTGAAGTCAAGCACCTTCCGACATGGCTCAGTGCACTCCGGTTAAAGAGTGTGAAGGGAGCCCTGGTCGCCGAACACCCGTGTGGACATTTGCCTCCTATTTTACGTGGTAGGACTCGTCCAAATACGTTCCCGGCCACAGATTTGTTGGCCCCCGGCGCGAGAGAATGCATAGGCTTACCAGCTTGGAGGTCGCCTGCAGGACTTTGCGAAAGCTGACAGCGCCGGGAAGAACACGCAACAGATGTACATTGACCTGCTCCCTAGTCCTAGGGAACACGTCATCAAAGATTTTCACGTTCCTAGGAACTTCTCTATGAGAGAGGCTTGGATGAGCATTCACTCGGCGAGTTTGGACTGCAAGAAGAGGGACTTTAGGTGGCGGTTGGCCCACAATGTCCTTCCAACCATGATCAGGTAGTTTCGGTGGGGTGGCATCTCTTCTGGTAGGGGCCTTTCATGTGCGGGCATTGAGGACAGGTTAAATCTCTTTTGGGCATGCCCCATGGCGCACCAAGTTTGGCAGGGAATCAGGACTTGGGCTTGGCACAAAAGGCTTGACGCCCTCCAGATTCACCCGGCTAATGTGTTTTATCTACATCCTGCCCCGGTGGCGGAAAGGGAGGTCTGGAGGAGGATTATCACCGAGGTCTGTTATAAGATGTGGAGGGAGAGGAACAGGGTTCTGCATTCCCGGACGGCTAACTCGGGCTTCTCTCCGACAACGATTATCCATCAATAACATGGAAAAAATTAAGTTGTTTGAAACATGATGGAAATAAAAATGTCTTCTGAGACAAACACTCAGCGATGGGGAATTAATGACATATCTGTGAAGCACGTATGAACACGTTACAGGTACGTGCAAATATTTTATCGAAAAGAAGAAATACACTTTTAACCCCTAAAGAAATAAATATACTGAAAGAATACAGTACGGAACGCAAGAAATTTCGTTGGGGAAACATACTGGAAAGAATATCGAATGTTTAAATGAATCTCTGATTTTTCTTTCACTATTTTTTTGGAAGTAACTCTCTGTAATATATATCACACCTAGAAAGCTCATAACAGAAATGGAATCCCAAGTTGAAGTGATCTTGTAGTAAATATAAAGCACGCTTTTTCGAAGATTGTTACACCAATGATTTTACATAAACCCAAACCATCTAGCTTTACTTCTAACGTAACCCACTTAAAAATATTTGAAACTTGTGTGTAGTTATAAAACATTAACAATACACTCATGCATAAGGAGTAAAGCATGCAAAATCAACTTACATCGTCACTGGGAGCGCTGGGTTGACTACTTGCAGAATAAGAATCCATTGCGCTATCACTACAAAATGACTTGTTAGTTAGTTAGTTAGTTAGTTGATTTTAATGGCGCAAGGGCCAGGTTTGTCCAAAGAGCGCCAGACACAGAACAATCAGTTTAAGGTTTTAAAAAGCGGGGTGAGGTGATTAAGAGCAGAGAGACTTGGTAAAGGTTAGAAAAGAAAATGATGAAAGGTGTGAAGACTAGTTAGTTAATTAGGTTTATATACACTGCCGGACAATTGCTAAGGACGGATGACAATAGAAACGATAGCAACCATAAAACGGAAGGCAGGAAAATGTGGAAATTAGCATAAGTGCGGGATACAGTAAGACGTTTTGTGCGTATGCAAATTTTGGATTGCCGAACTTTGGATTGCCGAACAAGAGATATAAAGGGTTTGACGCGTATTGACCGTTGTTGTTCAAACGCAAAGTTAAAAGGAAAAGAATCAATTGACGAACTTGCAATTTTCAGTATGTCTTCCCGACATCATCTAGATGATTTTACGCGTAGCCGTATTATTGGCAAGATTGAAGAAGGGCGAAAAATAACAGAAGTTGCCAGGGAATTCGACGTAGCCCCAGTGTTGTTTCAAGGCTTTAAAAATCTTTCAAACAAATGTAGAGTGTAGCAAACGTCACGGGGGAGGTCGTGTTTGCAGTACGACACCTGCAGAAGATCGGTACATAGTGCTATTAACAAAAAGACACCGGCGCAGCTTAGCTAGTGAGGTAGCAAATCAGTTTATGGCTGCGACTGGCAAGCGGATCTTATCAAAAACTGTCGCCAGACGTTTGCATGAAGGAGGACTATACGCCCGCCGTCCTGTTGTGTGCATCCCATTGTCCGGACGTCACCGTACCGCCCGTTTGTAATGGTGCCATCAACATCGCAATTGGACTGATAGCGACTGGTCTGCTGTCCTCTTCTCAGATGAGAGTAGATACAATCTATCGTCTGATTGTCGACGACAACTGATCTGGCTTGATAGTGGTACTGCATATTGTCCAGCAAACATAGAGGAAAGGGACCGATATCCGACATGTAGTGTCATGGTATGAGCTGGCATCATGATCAATGGCCGTACGTCCCTCTATGTGCTTCAACCTGGGACTATGACTGGCCAACGATACATTAATGATGTTCTGCTACCTCATGTTCGCATGTTCCGTGGTGTTGTCGGCGATAGATTCATTTTCATGGACGACACCGCAACATGTCATCGAACACTCGCTGTCCAGGAGTGTCTTGAGAGAGAGGAGATTCAACGCCTCGTATGGCCAGCACTTTTTCCAGATCTGAATTCCATTGAAAATGTGTAGGATGCTTTGGGGTGGAATCTTGCTGGTCGCCAATGCCCTCCAATAAACAAGGACACCCTCATCCATGCACTGACAGAGGAATGGGATAAATTACCCCAACAGCTGCTTGATAATGTTGTGCAAAGCATGACACGACGTGTGGAATCTTGCATTGCCCTCCTTGGTGGCCATATCCCGTATTTATATCTTACGCCGGAAAGCCTGTGGACGGTAATTGCATTTTTTTCACGTTTACGTATTCTGCACAAAGTGGCCTGTTTGTCCCTTAAACACGTTCCAAAGCCTTCTAGATTTCACAGCACAATAAATTGTCTTTCTTGTCATATCCTGGCATTCTGACATTATTTTATTTCACTTGGCATCCAACCACACTTACTTTTTTATGCGCTATATAGCCGTTTATGATCCGTCCTTAGCAATTGTCCAGCAGTGTGTATATACATATATATAATTATTAATTATTACTATTATTATCATCGTTTTTTTTAAATAAGTTTTAAACCGTCAATCTGTTTTAAAAAGGAAAAAACTGCGAAAGTGTCGCAGTGGTCGCCCAAAACCTTTGATGAGACTGAAAATAGTGAAACCGATGATAACGAAAGCGAACGCAACTACACAAAACATGACAGACGGTGAGTAAACAGTCGCACGTCTCACACATCGGGGCAGTGTCGCCACACAGCAAATAGCCATGGGTGAAGCGACAATGCCTAATGCGGAGACACGCAAGAACCATTTCATCCCTACGGTTCCGGCGAAACGATGATTTCCAGACTCCAAGGATAGGTTTAATACGGTGAAGTTCATTATCCGCCTGTTGGTCCCACAGACCACGCCACGTTCGACTGATATGATCGTAAACTAGAAAGCGAAAATCACGGTGAAACAGTGGCACGGGTGTAACAACCAAAGAGCAGGCAGATCTAGCAGCAGCATCAGCAGACTCGTTCCCTGGGATCCCAACATGCCTAGGAATCAAGCAGAAACGTATCCGAACATCAGCCTCGAGCAAAGAACGAAGTAGTCTCCGTACGGTAAAAAGAAGTGGGTGGCCAGTGAAATTCAAAGATGACAAAGATTGCACAACACTCAAGGAGTCTATGTACACAATAGCACGCTGATGAGAGCTCGACTGCACGTGAACAAGTGCGAGATACACAGCATGCATCTCCGCCGAAAACACCGTGGCCTCAGTAGAAATGTGGGCAACAAAAACTTCGTCAACGCAGAAGGCAGCGGACACAACAACACCATCCGACTTAGATCCATCGGTGAAAGCAGGAATAAAGTCTGAATGGACGTAACGGTGTTCACCGAAGAACTGCTGGTACACTGACGGAAGGGGTTGAGGACTTATCAAAATATGTAAAGCTGGTATCAACCATGACACAAAGAGGGTGCCATGAGGGAATCCTCAAAGCCCCTAGTCTCTCCAACGAGTGACAAGTCGAGCCCTGCATCACGAGCTACGGCAGCCATACGAAGACCGAAGGTTCGAATGCACGAGGGACGGATCTCAAACAAACGAGCATGTTGTGAATGAAAAACTGCATCGTATAAAGAATGGTTTGGGAGAGATTTGAGTTTCAGGTAAACTTGAAGAGACAGCTGCAGACGGCGTAAATGAAGCGGCGGTTCGTTCGCGTCGGCATAAAGGCTGGGAATAGGTGACGTGCGAAATGCGCCCGTACAAAGACGCAGCGCTTGAAAGGTCAATGAACAGACTCAGCAAAATAAAGCTCGGGAATGTCGAAGAAAAAGATTTTCAGAATGGTAGAACCTAGAACTGAATGGAGAGTAGCGTTAGCGTCGGCCCTTTTATATCCCGCTCAAACGATGATGTCATCCCAAGCGTCTGTACGAACCCCATCATGACTGTATCGGTGATGTCATAGTATTGCTTGCTAGCACGGCGAAGTCACCCAGTGACTCATCCGAAAACATGTGGCATACAAAATGGCACGGTCGGAGAAAACGATGACTCATCTCAAAACACGTGGCACACAAAATGGCAGGGTCGGAAAGAACGATGACTCATCACAAAACACGTTCCACACAAAAAGGCATGGTTGGAGAAAACGATGACTCATTTCAAAACACGTGGCGTTCAAAAGATTGCCGGAAGGAATACGTGGGAAAAAATGGCGGCGACTGACGTCATGATTGACCACATCCGTCCTTTATCAGCAGTGGGCGGGGCAGGGGTGAGCCGGGTGAGCTTCCTTTGTCATTAAAACCCCCTTTTCTTACTACTAATGTCGTTTCAGCTTAATGCATCTTAAGAATGAAAGTCCAAAAAAGAAAGTTTCCACAAAGACAGCAGGAAGATACCATTTTGCTGGGTTCATATAAAACGGAGCCTAAAAGTTTCCTCCCTAGCCGTAAAACGAAATTATTACAAAATAATATATCATATCAAAATTATTCACACTTCTCAGTTTGTTAATAAACGGGAAAAAAATTGAATGGGGTATACAATCTTAAATGTTCAAACGAAAAATTGAATCACTCAAAATAATAAATTAAATGCAAACTGTTAGACCCTTAATTATTATAAAATTTATATTTAGTGTTTTCTTCGAAGTATACTGATTTCTTATAAAGAAAACGTTAAATTAAATGAACGCAGCTGTTTATCTTCAGACTTTTTATGAAGATATCAGAAAATGGCCATCACTGTCTGTTTTGAAGCTGTATCCTCCGGATATACCAGTACCTTCTCGAATTTCAGTTCACACATATCCCACAAGGTAATCTTATTATTTTCTTTTCTCTTTCTTGGCTTTGAGTCTATTTTTCAGATATCCATCAATGGTCAAATTTTCCAGTAACGTGTCCAGCACCTTTTCACTTCAGGAGTTTCCTTTTGACTAGGATATCTTCAACTCTTGTCATTTTTCTGACTCATCAGTAGCTCTTATCTTTCCTGATAAAATAACGCGTGTACTTCTCTATGCCTTGTTCATCTGTCTGCCGTTTGTGGGTGTGTTTTTTAGTTCTGGTCAGTATCTCAGATCATCAGTAAGAATTAGTGGAATGTATTGCACAAACATCTTTCTTTTTAGACTATACTAAATTATTCTTGAAAATTATATTGTTCCTCCAAAATGTGAAACTGTTTGAAATCAAATCAAACTGTAAAATAAATGTGTCATACATACAGGAAGAAGAATTCCAAAGTACTTCAACAAGCTCGCTAAACTCTTTCCTACAGTTAAAAATATCATCTCACAACCTAACACCATCTGCACTCTAATATACCAAAATCTAGTTTCATACCACTTGTACAGTTGATCAGAAGTCTTACAATTTTTCTTATTGAAGTATTTGTTCTGTGCTTTGTAAAGTCGACACTGTTCGGTGCTTCTGTTCTCCTGACGATTGAACAGCAGAAGCTTACTCTTCCATCAGCCAGTTGAGAACGCTCACCGTAATGTAGAATGTGATGTCACAACATCTTGCAGCCATGACAGAAAATGCCGATGAGTCTATCGGCATTTCCTGTAACCGCAGCACAACGGAAAGCTTTAATCTTTCTTAATTAGTTTTATATATATTTCACACGCAGTTAATTTCAAAAAGATGTTTTATATTCATTGTATACGCTGCAGTGTGACAGCGGAATCATGTCTGTGACACGCACATAAAACAGGAATTCCTTTGGCAGCATTGCTGCAAACAGATGGAAAGTTGTACCCGAATGAGCACCCACTGCACCAGAATTCTTAAATGTAACTGAATTTGTAGGATGTAGGGATATCTTAAATGCTTTGAAACTGAAGAATATGTTATTTAAAGTTGACTATATCAGAACCAAGGTATATTGGAGAAGAAAGCATAGTACTTGGAATGTTCTGTGTGGAAAGTAACATGTTTTTGGTAATAATAACATGTGCTGTGTATGAAAGAAATGTAGGCAAAATAATATCATAAAAAGAAGTGGACAATATTTCTCACAAATGTTAAATCCTTATTATATAAAATGGAGAGGAGATCGCATTTTTGAATGAATATATATGCTTTCAGAGAATTATTTCTAAAAAGTAAAATTTCAAACTTATTGTCTCCTACTTTTGAACAACAGTTGTACTTGTGCGATAACGTAAATAACAACATATATTTAGGAGATCATATAAAGTTAACTATTAGAAAATAAATCTAAAAAACCTATTTTCCATATGATCATAGATATTTATATCGCATCTCTAAAGATGTCTTTAGATATGATATGTAGTTCTTTGTATTTATTGTTCGTTTGACTATATTAAAAAAGATATCTTCTTTGTTTCATTACAGCAATTTACACTATACAATTTGAAGGAGCGTATATAATAATATTATATAATTTATGTTTCTTACAATAATGAAGCAATTTTTTTCATGCTCCAGAAATTTTGGCATTGTGCCAAATAACTTCAACATTTGATTTAATGTCGTAATATTTAATTTCGGTATCAAATTCGTATGGCAATATACACATTTGCAAGTTTGGAGAAAAAAATTCAACCACAGAATTTGACATGAATCTTCTCAGCTTGTAAACATGTTACTTCTGAATACAACCGTGACTAAAATTTTCAAATTTTTGCGTTTACCGCAAAAATTTACGTCGATACCGCCTTTTTAGCATTCCTAAAAAGGCGGTATCGACGTAAGAAAAAATCACATTTATTTCAGAAGAAATCGACATTGGTTTAGTAGTTTGAGTAATTGTAGTGTAAAGATAGTGTAGGAAAAACATAAAACAGGGAGGTATGGGAGAGACATGACAGTAAAATCCAATGACTTTGGTATGTGAGCGGGCACTTAACTTAATTATTTTCAGCTGTCACGTCATGCCGGGAAAAAGCAGATGTTGTAAACTACAAAATTCATTAATGTTAATCGTAAATGTATTTTGAAAAATTCGATAATTTCACATGGTTAAAAAAGCAAGTGAAGTTTAGTGTGTTCAATGGGCTGAAAATTTCTTCACATTTTTGCGTAAATTACATTACGTATAAAGACAGGTCGAATGGAGTGTCGAAAACTAAATCCGATCTGTCAGAAAAACTACAGACTGCTAAGATATTCATGATTTAAAAGTTTTACATGAAATATATTGCACCATATTCTGCAAGACGCATATTAAGCCTCTGCTTTGGTGCAGTAGCCAGGGTCTCTGTTTTCTAGCCGAAAACGGAACGAGATGGGCTCCAGCCCAAACCCCAGATGCGGTATAGGCGCCCTGCTTACTCGACGTGGAGGGCCTATCGGTTTCCCAAGATAACGATTCAAAATTTAGGACGATATATTGTCTTTGAACTTGACACTCACGAAGAGCCAAAGCACTTTAATAAGGGAAATTATTAATGAAAAATACACTGACTGTGAACTATGCAACTTTAAGAGCGCCTTTTAACAGAGATCTATTATTCAGAGAAATTCCTTAAAATCATCATGGATTACGTTAAGTATGTGTCAAAGATTTCAAATTGTCAGTAATTTATAAAATTTGAAATAATAGTATATAAAAGTTTCTATTATAAACCATGGAATAAGTTTTACACCCATTATTTAACTCGTAAATACACGATTTACCTATTTCGAATTTAATAGAATAGAAACTTTTATATTTACCTATTTTAAAATGTTCTAACCAGACTATTTAAATGTATTCTAAGCATGCCACAGCAACGGCATGGGATTCGCAGTCTGAAGAATGTTATGAAATACTTTTCAGCTCATACTCTTGTTAGAAGCGTCAAAAGTTCTGCTTACTCTAACATCCAAATCTTGAAAACTTTTTTTCGTGTATTACAAACTCGTAGAGACAGTTCATGAAAATACCAATTTTGACTGAATCTGATTTCAACGTCTTTTGAAATGAGCAATTTCCAATAATAAGACATAAGTATTAAGAAATGTGAAAATTGTTATTAATAGAAATGGAATGACAAACAATGTTTTATTCCTTTTTAAATGCAGCATGGATTTATTTCATTCAGCAAGCAAAAGGTCTCAAATAAAATCCTGAATGATACGTCGACTTCGGAATCTAAAACGTCGTTTCAAAAATCTGCATCTACAAGTTCCATAATTTGACACCATTTTAAGTTTGGAATGAAGCATTTTTTTTGCGCTAGATTATCCAATCAGTCAGGATGTACAGCAGATCTTTTTGCAGAGAGAACGAAGCAAGTAACACTTCATCGAATACTCTGGTGCAGAAAACACGTCAAACAGGGGAATATTTCGTGACGGTACCTTTTACTTTCCGTTTGTCTTACATGCTGCCATTTATGAAAAAAAAAGCACATTTATTTCCGTTTTCTGGAATCTCCTAGAACACGCCCACTTGCCCATAAAATGAAAGTGTTTTGCCCATCTCCAAATTTTTGACGAGAAATTTTGATTGTATGATATCATTTCAATACTTTTGCAGTGGCTTCTGGTTGAATGTAGTCTCTCACTGCAGGAAGAACTACCCTGTCAAGGTTGTCGATGTTTAGATATGATTTCGGACGTTCGACAATTAAATAAAAGATAGTTTTGTCCTTCAGATATCCAAGGGTCTTGGCTATAAAATCGAGATCCTTGTAAAATGATTTTGAAAGCATTTGTTAGTTTTAGATCTTACTTTCTTAGACAGGCTGTTTTTTATTTATAACATTTAATTGTTCAAATGACTGCATACGCTCAGCTCTTAGTCTCACTGAAAACATTAAAAAATGAATTTTGTGAGCCTTAATGAAGAAATTGGACAACAGAATACGTTAAGGCATCTCCTCAAAATATTTTAGTTGTCAAGGTAATGAAGACTTATCCTAATGTTTGAGAATTTCCTAATTTGATTATTATTTTTATATCTTACTGAAAACAAAATGGCAATCGTTTTCATTTAAATGAACACTGATTAGTTATTAATTCAAAAATAAAAAAAATTAACAAAAAAAAAAAAGAATGTATATCAAAAACGTTTCCATTTCTTTTTTTGAAAACATGTAGGAATAATAGTTTCACGGAACTATCGAGATAGGGTTTACGGTCACTAGGTTAATGAGGGAGTCCTTTTCACTCTGTTGGACAATAAATTTCTCATTCCAGATATTTTACGAATTTCAGGAATTGACATTTATACTTACTGTATCTTTTGCAATAGAAACCAAAACCATTCTGCGGGTGCAGGTCACATCCGCAACGGTTACCAATGTGATATATGATAATTTTACCTAAAATGTTTTGGTAAGTTCAGTGAAAGATAAATTGAAATTAGACGAAAACACTGACATCCGCAACTTTTAACTTTTTTTGGCACTTGAGCTGCGATATATAAATGAAGTTAAATCTATATTTCTTCAAACATGATGCCAAAATTCGACGTCGGATTAATATTGTATAGAATTATCCAATCATTTTCTTTGTAATTACCTTATGAGCTACGATTAGTTTGCTCTAAATGTTATGCAATTTGTAAAAGGTCACATGAATCAAACGCAAGGGGGAAACACTTACCCTTGGTATATGATTAACGCACTCTTCTCTTGTAAATTCATAGCAATAAAGTAACCGACAACACATCAATAATTTGCATGAAATCATTAATTAAAAAGGGCGAGTCGAACGTTTTGCAATATTTGGCACACTTTATGCCTTTATACGTACCTTTACTAGGAAAGCTGACCAGAATTCAAATTATAGGCCATCATTTTGCACCGTTTTAAGCCATATGTCTGCCAGTTCTTCGATTCCGCGGTGGTACCAATTCTTGTCCTTCGAGGCAAAGAGCTTCTTCACCCCAGCTGCCACCTCATCCTGGTTGTTGAAGTGCCGCCCGCGAAGGTGTAGGACATAGACCGGTACAAACAATTATCCGACAGGGAAAGGTACGGAATATTTGCTGGCTGTGGCACAATTTCGGTGGCCTCTAGTTCCTGAAGTTTTGCCCTGCTCGTTTACGCGGTGTGAGGCCGAGCGTTGAACTGCTGTAGGAGATCTCGCTTTCTGTTCACTAATGTCGGATACTTCTTTTTCAAAACGGCATACATCTTTTCCATTTGTTCAGGGTGAAATTTGGCGTTGATGATCTGTCCGTCTCGAACAAATTCGTAATGGATTACCTGCTCAAAATTCCACCAGACGCAGAGCATCGCGTTGTGCTCGTAGCGCCCACGTTTAACGAAAGGTTCTCGAAGCAGGCCGGGGTTCAGCGACTGCCGTTGTGTGTTAGGATTGTGAACATACACCCACTTTTCATCGCACGTAACAGTTCTGTACATGAAATGTACAAGGCGCGGGTTATCTAGGAGTTTTATGCGCACTTCAACTCGGCGGTTTGTTTCAGCTGGCGTCCGTTTGTTAAAGAAAATGCGGCAGCTCCTGTAGACCTTGCCGAGCTTCTGAGGGTGACGAACCATTGTGGTCTGTGATATGCCCATCCCGCCTGATAACCTCCGAGTGCTTTGTCGGATTTTCCTCAACGATTTCCCAGAACGGTCTCGAAATCCACGGTTCGCGGCCTACCTGAACTTGGTGATCGTCGAGGGTTTTGTCACCTGAGAGAAATTTCTTGAACCTAATCAACTACCAAATCCACTGCCATTCTTGGAACTTTTGAGATCATTACCAACAATGAGGTGTGCAATGTTAGCATCTCGCTGGAGTTACCACGAATTTGGAACTATTTATTCAAATAGTCATAGCCTATTTTTTCTTTTAAAGATTCTGCGTGCAAAACGAACATGATACGTCGTGTCTCTAATAGTATAATTGCATTTGCATCTCTTCGTTTATCATCAAGTCACCTGGTTTAAATTGTAGAAGCGTTCTGTTCTCCAGCTTACAGTCTGCTGTCTACCTTCCTTGAGAAAGCCATTTAGTTTATTTGCGAAAGCTTGAAAAATTTTATTCCAATTTTAAACAAGTTGCCACATTTGACTGAACTCATATTTTTAACTAATTCCGATGTTCTAATTTTTCTTTCCTTTTGGCAAAGTATAGATCGCTTTCGGTATTTGGACATGAACCAGATCTATAAAATAGCTCATATTCCGAAGCAGCACTTTAGTCATGAAAAACAGAACTGTTCGTTAAAACACGTTGTTTGTTAGTGAAATAATAATTGATTGGTGCCTAAATTCAGTTTGTTTTATTAAAAGAATTCCGCGGGTAACATTCTGCATTTATATGCTAAGTAGGAATAGCATTTATGATAGAAAGAAAAGATATATTCTTTCGTGGTTAAGAGGAAATATATTTTATTAGCAAATTTATAATATATATGTGCTCAGTCATGTTTATAGAAAGGGATTGATTTTAATAAAGATTTGGTGCTGAAATAATTAGCGTGAAAAATGTTACGTCTCAAATATATAGATTGATATTCATTTCTTCAAATAAATCCTTTTGAGTTTTAAATTGTCGGTGGTCGTGCTGCAGGCATTTATCTAACGTTTCGAATAAAATGAGCTATATTTACTTGGTAGTGACCATCACTCCCGTTTCAGCAGTCTTTTTTAATCTTTTTCAACAATCTGCTGTCAGCTAATATAAAAATTGTGGCGTTTCCGCCACGTGATAGCTTTTCTCTTTGATCGACCACTGGCGCTTATGTATTATAATTTATATATAATGATAATAAGAAGACGATTGTTACCTAATTTGAATGGCAACTTGGGGTTTGTTAGCAACGAATTTGTACCAGATGTGCTCTTGTTCACTTTTGAACAAAAAGTCGGGAAAAATGTAGGGTGAGATAAATTTTGACGCTCGACCACTGGCATTGTTCTAAGTGCAGCGACAAACAACGGTTTCCGCATCTCTCCCCTTTTGTTTGTTTTGGTCTTGGAGACACTTTTAAGAAGAGTTGCCAAGAAGGTTAGTGTTAGGGATTTTCCGGTCCCGGGGAGGAGGGAGTCGTTGAAGTACCTTGCGTACGCTGATGATATGCGTGATGCTTTCGCTAAGTACTGAATTGCGACCGGTGCCTGTCTCAATGAGGAGAAGTCGAGTATTATGCTCTGGAGCAAATGGGAGAGGTCGGCGGTTACAGGTTTAGCTGTGACCGATGGGCCCGTTTGGATACTCGGTATCCAGTTTTCTAAGGAAGGGGTCTACGTGAGCACCTGGGGTAAAGTTCTGGTGGAGATGAAGAATGAAGCAAGAACGGTGGCAGGAGGTGGGCATTTCAAGAGTGAATCGGGCCAAGTTAGCTAATGCTTTTCTCGTTTCGAAACACACTGTTCCTGGGGAAATTTAGTCCCCACCCAGAAGTCTCATGAAGCAGATGGAGAGAGCAGTCTTTGGCTTCATTTGGGCCGGGAAGAAGGCCGAAGAGGTGGCTCGGGCGGTCCCATACTGTCTTAGGTCGGTGGGGGGTTTTGAAGTCAAGCACCTTCCGACATGGCTCAGTGCACTCCGGTTAAAGAGTGTGAAGGGAGCCCTGGTCGCCGAACACCCGTGTGGACATTTGCCTCCTATTTTACGTGGTAGGACTCGTCCAAATACGTTCCCGGCCACAGATTTGTTGGCCCCCGGCGCGAGAGAATGCATAGGCTTACCAGCTTGGAGGTCGCCTGCAGGACTTTGCGAAAGCTGACAGCGCCGGGAAGAACACGCAACAGATGTACATTGACCTGCTCCCTAGTCCTAGGGAACACGTCATCAAAGATTTTCACGTTCCTAGGAACTTCTCTATGAGAGAGGCTTGGATGAGCATTCACTCGGCGAGTTTGGACTGCAAGAAGAGGGACTTTAGGTGGCGGTTGGCCCACAATGTCCTTCCAACCATGATCAGGTAGTTTCGGTGGGGTGGCATCTCTTCTGGTAGGGGCCTTTCATGTGCGGGCATTGAGGACAGGTTAAATCTCTTTTGGGCATGCCCCATGGCGCACCAAGTTTGGCAGGGAATCAGGACTTGGGCTTGGCACAAAAGGCTTGACGCCCTCCAGATTCACCCGGCTAATGTGTTTTATCTACATCCTGCCCCGGTGGCGGAAAGGGAGGTCTGGAGGAGGATTATCACCGAGGTCTGTTATAAGATGTGGAGGGAGAGGAACAGGGTTCTGCATTCCCGGACGGCTAACTCGGGCTTCTCTCCGACAACGATTATCCTTCAAGTCAAGTGTGAGCTCCGAGGCAGGGCGAGAGTGGACGTTCGCACTTTGACCGGCCGAGCCTTTAGGTATCGGTGGGGTTCTTGGCCTCGGATTGTTACCGGGACCAAGAACAATTACACCTTTCATTTGGGTTTTGGGGTAACTTACCCCCTCAGTTTCGGGCCTTGAAGCCGGAGGTATCTCTCGGGGAGTGTTGGGCTTTTTCTAGTGTATGTTATTGTGACTTGTGTTTGATGAAGGGTGGGGTTCGACCCTTTCATCGATGGTTTAATCTGTCTTCTCTCCGGTCGAGGTCGGCGGTGCTGGCCGCTGACCGAGACGGCAGGAGCCTGTGTGAGTCGGGGGAGTGAGTGTTTTGGTTCTGTCTCTGCTCTTTCTCTTATGATGTGGTATGAATGGATGGTATCTGAAGGGAGGGTGTTGTGTACTTGCTGTTTGTGGTGTGCCGGTTTCGCGTGGAAGTGGGCCGGGGAGGTACCTTCCATGGGTCATGTGAGTGCCTTGGTGCACCCTTCGGCCCGGAGTCCTCTCTGACAGTCTCCTGTCCTGGTAGCTATCACTTGGTCACCTCTGAAGGGGATATTTTGTCCGCCTATATGGACGATCCGGGTGTGCCTTCGGGCTGCACCCGCCGTTCTAAGTGACCTCACCGGCTCTTTGTGTGCGGGTCCTTCCGAGTTCTTCTGAGGATCTGATGACTCGGGTGTTTGTCTGGTGTTGGTTGTTGGGCCGTGGTGGGAGTGTGTGTAAACATCAGTGAACCATGTCCAGATGTTTATTTTGGGCGTGGGGAACAGTGTGAAGATGTGTTGCAACAAATTTCGTGTATATGGGCGGGGAAGTCGTGCGAGAGCACATTAGGGAGCTTCTTTCTCTCAGCCCCCATGATTTGGGGGTCTTATACGAAGACAAATATATGTTTTTTATTAGAACTATTTGAAGCACGATTTGCAACGCGCACGCAACCTTCTTCCGCTTCATTGTATATCTCCTTGGGGTTTCAATCTCGGTTGAACCTTACTGAACTCCCTGCGAAGGCTTTGGTCATGCCATCTCCAACTGCAGACAGAAGCCAAAATGTGTACACTGCGGGAAGGATTATTTCAGCAGGGAGTGCACGGCTGGAAACAAGAAACAGCGCTTCTGTGTCAATTGCAGTAGCGTGGATGCCCTATTTACAAGCAGCTTGCCAACAAGCTGCAGAAAAACAACTGACAGAAACCAGAGATGAAGCAGAGGATGTCAACAAAAGGTAGGGTCCTTACTAAACCTACAACTGTTGGCCTCAATCCGCTAAAGAAGAGTCCCCCAGATTCTTCCAAACCTTCCACCTCGGCTACAAGCCCAAGAGGAGGAAAATGAAAGGCAAAAAGAACAAAACCTCTTGATCAACCAGGAATAGTTACGCTTGCCCCTCAGGCGGCAACAAAAGGGGCGCCATAACCTGCCGCTACCGATGTCACGGATCGAAAGCTGCTTGTAGAGCGCATTGATCCCGATGTACTCAAACGTGTCCTGATTGCCTTCTGGCGGCTTATGCCTGAGCTTCCATGACTAGTGGCGCATTATGGACTGTCTTAACGTAATGTTTTGGAATGCGAATGGCATCCTGAATAAACTTGCTGAACCTGCAAGCTTCCTGAAAGATCATGACATCGACGTTGCTCTTATCTGTGAGTCCAAACTCACATCTAAGATCAAGCGACTCAGTGTTGCGAATTACCAGGTGTTCCGGCAGGACAGAGATCCGGCCCTCTACAGGCAAGCAGCAGGAGGTAATGTCATTGTAGTCAGAAATGGCTTAAGTGCGTCCATCGCACCCTTCAAGGATTTTGAGGCACTGGCTGTTAAGCTAAAAACAAGCTCAGGCTTTATTAAATTAGCTTCCGTTTATAACAGTTCAGGGAAGGTACCTTCAGACGATTATCTTGACATCCTCTTTGGGGACCCCATTCCTACTGTAGTGGCTGGTGATTGGAATGCTGATTATCCTGACTGGTTTTGTCGTTCAACTAATAGTGCTGGGGCGGCATTGTCGCAATACATTGACAAGCTGGATGTTACAGTTGCAAGTCCGGTCCGTCGTACTTGCACCCCGTCACACGGGGTTGGCGATGTCATTGATTTTGCTGTCCTCCAGTTTGTGAGTCACTTTCATCAGGTCGCTGTGGTTTCTGGGATTGACTCTGATCATGGCCCAGTCCTACTGAGATTAAACGGAGTCGCAGCCACCCGGCGGACGATGATTAATACTGATAGGAAATTGTTCCAGGAAATTATTGGTCAGATTGATCAGCCTGCGGTGGATACTAGTTCTTGCTCAAACGTCGACAGCGCGGAGGAAGAATTCACTCGTTGCATACAGGCAACTTTGGATCGATGAAAGAAGAGCTCAGCTCCTGCCCGAGACCGTTATGCACTTCCTTCTCGTATTGTCCTAATGTTCCAGGAGAAGAACAAGTTCCGCAGGATCTGGCAGCTGTCGAGATCTGCCGACGACACGGTTCGCTATAACTCGTGTCGCGATCTCGTCAGGGCAGAAATTCGCGAGTTCAGAGAACCACAATGGAACAAGTACCTTCTCAACGCGGGTAAACCTCGCCAGGAGGATATGTGGACCATCCTTCGAAAACTCCGATGTAGTAAGACTGTCATACCGCCCATCCTCGGTCCACAGGGTTTGGTGTACGGTGATGACGAGAAGGCTATGGTCATTGCTGGTGCCCTGGAGGAGCAGTTATCACCTCATGACATCCAAAATCCTAGTCACACGGATAGCGTCATGGAGGCTTTAACTACATACCATCTTGATGATACAGACAATGTCATCTCGCCTGTTAGTTACTTCGAGGTAACTCGACACATCAAAAAGCTAATGGTGAAGAAAGCTCCCGGAAGAAATGGAGTTTCGACAAGAGCTGTTCAACTGCTCCATGAGAGCTGGATTCTGGTACTGGTGGAGATTTTCAACGGGTCTTTCCCGCTGAAGTATTTCCCCAGAAACTGGAAAAGAGCAGTGGTAGTGGTGTGGCCCAAACCTGGATCCAATCATACCTTACCTGAGGATTACCGTCCAATGTCTCTCTTGCCCGTCCTGGAGAGGGTCTTCCTTTCTAGGCTTCTAGAGTTCTGTGAAGCCAATGGTGTGATTCCTGAAGAACAGGGTGGCTTCCGGGCGAAGCATGCTACGTCCCACCAGTTGATAAGATTTACAGAATTCGTTTCTGAAGGACGAGATACGAGCGAGTATTCCACTGTTGTCTTCCTGCACAACAGCAAGGCTTTTGACCGCTTTTGGCATGATGATCTCCTACACAAGTTGCAGGAGCTTCGATGCCCTCTCCCACTTGTTGAACTGATTGGCTTGTACCTCAACAGCCGCAGTTTCATTAATAAGATGAACGGTTAGATTTCTTCGGAAAAGAAGATTTGGGCTGGCTTTTCTCAGGGTTCGGTTCTTGGACGAACGCTGTTCTTCATTTATCTGCACGACTTACCCAAACCCAAACCAAAACAAAGGCAAGTCATGATGTACGCTGATGATACAGCTGTTGTCATCATGTCCCTGAACAAAGGCAGAGCAGGGAAGCTCCTGCATGTCTTTCTCTCTCAGCTGGAAACCTACTACACTGACTGGCGGATCATCAAGATCAATCCGACTAAGAGCATTACGCTGTTGTTTTTCGGATCTCTCCAATGAGTACCGAAACTCGTTATGTTTCAAGAGACAATACCCTGGGCTACCTCCACTGAGTACCAAGGGCTCCAACTAGATTGTCGACTTTCGTGGGTGGCGAACACTAGCTGCCGTACGAATAAAGCTAGACAATGCCTTGGGCAGCTAGCTCCACTGCTCCACCGGAGAAACTTCCTTACAACACGGCACAAAGTAATGCTGTACAAGATGGTCGTCAGACCGGTGGTTACTTACGCTTCCTCCATCTGGATTGGTATTAGTAGTAATCAGCGAGAGATAACCGAGAGGGTTCTGAGTCGAGCACTTCGAATGATCACTGGGGCTCCCCCTTGGACTCCACTTCGGAACCTGAGGAACAGACTTGGAATCCAGAAGGTACACGAGTTTTCCACCAGACACGCCAAAAAGTTCTTCAAGAAAGCGGAAACCCACCCTAATGGACTTGTCAGGCGCGCGGTTGAATGCAATCCCCACGGTTTCTTTAGGTGTCCCAGAACTAAGGCCGTGATCGTTGACTCCTCTTGACAGAAAGAGTCAGTATGTGAACATTGGAGGGTGTTAGAGAGACCCCACCCTATTTTTCAGATTAGCATCGAGATGGTGAAAATGGATTCTGCTCGGGCATTTGGATTTGGTATCGTTGAGTTTCAGTCACTCCCTGGTGAGTCGGCGGCTGGGAGGTGTTGCGGTTCTTTGTGATGTTGTGCTGGGCTTCGTTCACTTTGCCCCCTTCTCCCCGGACTGGTGTAACGGATCACCCTCTCCTTTCACTACATTTTTCTAATTGTCTTTCTTATTGAGTTCACTTTCTCACATCTCCTAGCTTCCTATTTCTAAGGGCAAATTTAGACCTGGGATCAGACACCCCCGTCCCTAAAACTTCTTCAAATATCGTGCACGCAACCAGCATATGCTCAGAAACAGCTTTCAGTCCTCGCTAATGGCGGAACATCTGGTTTTCAAAAACTGACAAAAGTAACTAGGTATTTGTCAGTCTATTCTCTCCAAGGTCTTAGCAGTGGACGGACATGCAATTAAAACGTCGAACCGTAGCCGTTTCTATGCTCTTTTTCCCTTTTTTGTTTTTCAAGAGTTTACAACTCAGATCAGATCATATGTAAAGGATTTTACGAAGGCGGTGTCTTACCCCAGGTCTTAAACAACCCTTAGAAATGGAAAGCTAGGAGTTTGGGGCTGGAGTACCCAATACGAAAGTGACACGGAAGCGAGGTAGAAAGGGGTAGGAAGACGCCCTTATTTATTACAGGAGGATCAGTACCCGGGATCCGACGGCTTAACGTGCCTATCCAGTGGCGTAACTATGTTTCAAAATCTGGAGGGGGGGGCGGGCGATCACACATACACACATTATTTATATTCATACATATATATGTGAGGACCCCGACTCTAAAAATCTGCCCACCCCCATAAAGGTTACGCCTATGTTCCCATCCGACTGACATTTATTTGTTCGAACGTTCGTACATTCCTAGGATCAAGACTGAGGTTTCTCCGCGGCTGTCAAGAACGTTGACCACTAGTTTACAACACAGATCAGATCATATATAGAGGATTTTGGGAAGAGAGTGCCTGACCTGAGGTATTAAACATCCCTTAGAAATAGGAAGCTAGGAGATTTGGGCTAGAGTGCCCGATAGGAAAGTGATACGGAAGAGAGGTTAAAAGACGGGACTGTTTGAAATATATATGCTTGAAATGCTAGTAAGAGGAATAAACCCATAAAGGAGAGTTTACCTCACTTGGTTTAAATACAATTGGCACGATAATGAATGACAATTCCAGAATTGTATGTTTTTGACTTGTTGCACTTTTGGTAAAATTGTAATCGATTTAGGATCTCAACTCACAACGAACAGTGTTTCACGTTACAGAGTTTCTTAATGGCCCATCAGGGCGGTACCGAGAAAGAATTATCAGGAGTTGGGGCGTGGGGTTGGAGAGGTGGTTCTGAATTTGAAAATTATATTTTACCGTACGTTATACATACATTCAGCTTTTGCTGTATTACATTTTATTTGCACGCTAAATTCTTCTATTTAAAACTCCATTTTTTCAAACACTGCCTTATTACATTCTATACTAGTCCCAAAAAATTTTGAAATTAATAAATCAATTGTTTTAGTTTTAGGACATTTTAAACATTTCGGGGGTCTATTAAGTCTCCAAAATCCCCCTCTGACAACGGCCCTGTTCGGCCAATCAGGTTGTAGTAAACATTCATTATGAAACCGAGAAAGAAATGAGGCAACAATGAAAAAGGAACAGCTGCTTTTATTATACATGATATCACGCGCTGTTCTTCATAAACAGAGGAGACTGCAATTGATTTAGCGTTTCAAACTCCCAACTACTACATTTTCATGTTAGTGTTGTTCATTTTGTGCCAGTCAGAGTGTTGCAGGCGTGCACTATAAATAAGTGGAAGATATTGGGTGGCGACGAGCGATGGAAAAGCGAATGTTAACGTTCGTGATTCAAGATCTGATCATTCATCACGCACTGGTCTTCATTAGCAGAAAGTACGGCAATCGATTTAGAAGCTGAAACCCACAACTAGCACAGTCTCATGTTAGTGTTTTACATATTGTGCCTAGTCAGATTATAGAAGGCATGCAGCATAAATTAGTGGAAATTATAGGTTGGCGACGAACGATGGAACAGCTAAAGTTAATATTCATGAATCAGGATCAGAGTTTTCATCATGTCTTCGTTAACAGAGAAAACAATCATTTTAAAGACTAAAAATACACAACTAGTACAGTTTCATGTTACAGTTAGAAACATTGTGCAAGGTCAGAAATTTTCAGGCGTGCAGTATAAATCAGTGGAATGAATAGGGTGGCGACAAACGATGGAACAGCGAACAGTGAACTCATAGTCTTCTTGGCTGTTCCATGCTGCGGTCCTCATGGTGAAAAGGGCCCCTAGACTCAACAAAAGGATTATTCAAAGTTTTTGATTTTACTAGATTTAAGTCAGATTTGGATGAAGTTTTAAAAATAAAAGCAATATTTGTCTCTTTTTTATTTTTGGGTAGTAGGTAAAATCTTTAGAAATCATTTTCGTTGATTTTGTTAATAAAAACTGGATGACGAGAAATCAGATATTCAAGAGCTTAAAATAGATTCCATACATGTATGTTAAAAAAAGAGTACAAAACAAATATTACTTGTAATTCAATCAATGGATTTTTCATACCAATACGGTTAAGGTGTTATGTGCTTGAGCAGAACTAACACAACGCCTCTTCGACCACGTGAAGCTTCACTCGCCATTTTCTGTCGGAAGAATACAGGAGACACAGGGAACGTTCTTACCAGAAAAGCATGTTAATTTGAAGTGCCACCTGCCAGACAATAGTTCCTCATTTCTGTCGCAGTTTGTCACAACAAATGGTGACAATTACTTCAATCTTACCAATATGATTCCGTGATACGAAATAGAAAGTATGCAGATTTCTTTCTTTCTTCTAGAAATGTGTTAAAATACATGTCACCAACGGAAGCTGCGTGGCAGCTGAATGTTAACGTATTGTTCCTCTGTTTGAATGAACTGCGACTGCTTGCTTCGCAGTTCATTTAAATTGGATTACAGAAGGGATAAAAAAAAACGTCGACGCAGAAGTGTCCTCATACATTGCGCATCACAGAATCAGACGCGAAAAAACCTAGGAATTGTCAGACTGCGATGTTAAATATTGAGACAGAGATGATGAGCTATTTTCTTCAGTTAATGTTTACTTTAGCGTCCTAAATAATTTCTTAGGAAAAATTTAATTGTGTGGTAAAAGTGCGACGTACAATTTCTTAAGCATGCAAAATAATGGGGAATTGTGCAAAAATATAGTATTTGTAGAGAGCAGGAAAGAATTTTACCGAAGTATTTATCTGCGATTACGATGGTGTGGAAGAGTAGGTGCGGTAAGCCTAGGAACACGGAGCTGCGACGGCCTTAAGGTGCAGTCCGATGAAAGGAAGCTTCGTTGAGAAGGGCATGTTACGGGCGGAAGAATATAGCAGGAAACGGTTGAACAGTACGTAGTCATCGAAGCGTCTTGTTGGAATACGCTGAAGTAAAGAGGTCCGCTTTACGCAGCATTGTAAGTGGTGTTAGTAGCTTTTTCAATACCGTTAGTAGCTCTTTCTGAAGTCGTGAGTCTCCATATTTCATTTCGGGTTTCGTCAGGGTTTAAAGTTTCATTATCAGGCGCAATACGGCAACCAGCTCATGGCGTCCCTGCCATACAATGATACAGTGGCATACGCAGGGGGGTTAACCCCTTCCTTGAGGGCAGACGGAGCACGAATTTAGAGCGATATATATGTGTATACGAGGCTTTCACCAATGAACCAACCGCTGCCCCCCCCTCCCTATAAGAAATTTCTGACTAAGCTACTGCTACGATTTCTAATTTGAAGTAACTCCTTTATTTTCAAAAATATCCGTTTCAGGATGAAATAATGTAAGCTACGATGTACGGAATAACAGCACAACTACAAATGAATTGATTAAAGAAATGAAATAGCCATGTACATCTTCTTTTTTATTTTTTTTATTGGAGGTTTAGCGACTACCGTGAGCAACTCAATGGGCTATAAGCAGCCGCGCGTCCCTAATTTAGGGTCACCGGTTAAAGGGAAGGGAGAGAGCCAATGCCGTAAGACAAAACACAACATCCATGACTGACCGGGATTATCAGGGGCTGGGGCGTGGGGTTGGAGAGGTGGTTCTGAATTTGAAAATTATATTTCACCGTACGTTATACATACGTTCAGTTTTTGCTGTATTACATTTTATTTTCACTCTAAATTCTTCTATTTAAAACTCTCCACTTCTTCAAACACTGCCTTATTACATTCTATACTAGTCCCAAAACATTTTGAAATTAATAAATCAATTGTTTTAGTTTTAGGACATTTTAAACATTTCGGGGGTCTATTAAGTCTCCAAAATCCCCTCTGACAACGGCCCTGTTCGGCCAATCAGGTTGTAGTAAACATTCATTATGAAACCGAGAAAGAAATGAGGCAACAATGAAAAAGGAACAGCTGCTTTTATTATACATGATATCACGCGCTGTTCTTCATAAACAGAGGAGACTGCAATTGATTTAGCGTTTCAAACTCCCAACTACTACATTTTCATGTTAGTGTTGTTCATTTTGTGCCAGTCAGAGTGTTGCAGGCGTGCACTATAAATAAGTGGAAGATATTGGGTGGCGACGAGCGATGGAAAAAGCGAATGTTAACGTTCGTGATTCAAGATCTGATCATTCATCACGCACTGGTCTTTATTAGCAGAAAGTACGGCAATCGATTTAGAAGCTGAAACCCACAACTAGCACAGTTTCATGTTAGAGTTTAACATATTGTGCCTTTAGACCACTGCGTCACCGTGGCGGCCCATGTAGATCTTCCAAAACATAATTAAAACTTACAATTCAACCAGAACCAAAACTTCTGTCATACATGAAAACATTTACATTCCTTCATTTCTTTCCATTCGGAGACATTGTGAATTAATAGTGACGACATTCCGCACATGTTTTTCTCAGAAATTAATAAAACATCTCTGAACTACTTCTATTTGCACACAATTACACGACGCATCACACTCCTCTGAAAAATACACCCCACTGTTGTATTCTTCCGCGCGTTGACGGACGCTTCAGGTCGTGGCCGTTAGAATCGCTTCACCTTCCCGCACCAAATGCTGCAAACCATAATACACGTAGATAAATACTTCCGAAAAAATTATTTCCTTTTATATAAAATTACTATTATTTTGCATGCTTAAAAAATTGTACGTCGCACTTTTTCTTACACAGTTAAACTTTTCCGACGAAATAATTTAAGACGCTTATGTACACATTTACTCTATTTTCTTATCGCAGCATTACCAAATGGAACTCTTTCCTAGCAAGAACGTTCCCTCTTTCTGTTGTTCTTGTCGGCCAGCTAAATGTCCGCCTGAACGAGACCATCGTTTTAACGAAGCAAAGCTTGACGTCGCCGCCACAGCGTTATGTCAGGCCTGCCGCAGCTTCTGTTCACAGCGTGGTGCTTACATGTAAATATTACTGAGAAAATCTTTGAAATGTGCTATACAGATGACTTTTTTCACTCTTTGCCATCAAATTGCTTACTTCAAAATCCGTACATCTCACTGTTTCACAATCTTTCAACATTTCCGACGAAATAATTTAGGACGCAAAACGAAAACGCTAATTACATCAGACCGTTTGCAATGTAAAGGATAAAGGGGCTCAAAAAAAAAGAATTATCTGTTTGTAAGCACATGCATTTTAAGAACATGGATTGCAAAAAATTAGTTCAAATCAATTTTTAAGGATTACACATACACATCTAATTTATCGGAAGCAGCAAGGAAAAGTTGCAGCTGAGCCTACAGAACCCGCTCGCAGTGTTTTATGATTAATAAGCATGTGTACAATTATTAGGAACTTCTGTTTACGGGCGCTCGCTTCCGCGAATGGAGCGCTATGTTGTGAGTGAATGCATAGTTTACCAGTGATGCAGTTTCCGTACGTTGTTTCAAATCCGATAGATGTCACTGTGCGCTCGAATGGATTTTAATGATTGATAGTCTACGTCCATCTTTTACATAACTTCAAGTATAAGTATGTCTGCTCCATTAATTTTGGAAACATTTATATTATGCGGTGCCGAAACTTGCAGTCCAAAGTAAAAAGAATGCAAATGATATTTTAAAAATCAGAAAAAAAAAACGTTACTTAAAGACTAAAAAAAAATAATATTATCCTCCCTACGTTCATAATTTAAATTTGATTTTACCTTGATAAATCTTGGAACAATTTTTCTGAATAGAAAGCACTTAAACTTTACATGATCATTCTGAAAATCGATCATTTCATACTGCACAGGAAAGGTAAAACTTTCCCTAAATGTGTACTTTAGCGTCTTAAATTATTTTGTTGGAAAAATTTAACTGGGGGAAAAGTGCCACGTACAATATTGTAAGGGTGCAAAATAATGAGGAATGATGCAAAAATATAGTATTTTTACATGAAAGGAAATAATTTTCCTGAAGAACTTACCTGCGAGTTTGAAGGCTCCGAAGAATACGTGCTGTAGGCCTAAGACGACGGAACGGCGACGGCGTAAATATTGAGTCCGGTGAATGGAAGCGTCGTTGAGAACGGCGACGGCGTAAAGGTTGTGTCCGGTGAATGGAAGCCTCGTTGAGAACGGCAAGTTACGGGCGGAAGAATACACAACGAAGCGGTCCAGCAGCACGTAGTCATTGAAAAGGGTTGTAGAAATACGCTGAAGGAAAGAGGTCGGTTTTATGATGCATTGTAATTTCCTTTATTCAAGGGTAATTTTGCGAAATTGTAATTAGAAAATTTCCAAGTATTGTTTTATCTGTGAATAGTGTCCTGAACATAAATTCACGCATGTAAGAGCCGAAAAGTCCTCTTCGTGTTCCGAATTGGCGTCGCAGCTTTCTCTTCAAACGCATCCACAAGTTTCCCACATTCTGTGTGTGAATGTTAGGATCCAGTGGATTAACAACCTCGTCGCTATGGATCACAACGGAATGAGTGTAAATTCCAGTGCTTAAAGTATCAATGTCTGCGTAAGCTGCCCATACGTCTGAAATAATGTGAGTCCAAGGCAGGATGTGCTGCGTAATCAAGCTCCTGAAGAGTCCTGCTTTTACGATTTCGGAACTCCAACAAGATGCACTTCCCGGGGTTCCTTCCAATTCCACCGAAAAGCCAGTGTCCTATCATGTACCGTCCTCTGTTGTATTTTCTGTGGAAGAAATACGTTTCATCAATTTCCACAATAATGGGCTCGCCATTGTAATCAAATCCTTCAATGGGTTCCACATTGTGACGTAGGTAATTGTCGTACTTCTCCCTACAGAAATTGCATCAATCTACGATGGATGTTTTACCCACAACAACTTCGTGGTGAATAAGTTTCGGTAAATAATATTTCGTCCAGCAATACGCCATTACTGCTAATTTCTTCAAAGATAAATGGCTTTATCCTGGAAACGAAGAAAACCGAATACTTTTAGAGAATTGACACCTAGAATATTTCCAGCGTTTGTGATCAATTCCTTAGGAATAACGGACCAACCTATATTCTTCACCACACCGTGAACACATACATTAATTTCTGAGAAGCCGTCGCCGCGCAAGCCATTTCGTAGCTTTTTCCACGGTGTTAGTAGCTGTCTCAAAACTTGTTAGTCTCCGCACTTCATTGCGGATTTGGTCAGGGCTTAAAATTTCATCATTCCCCACAATTCGAGTCGAAGCTCTAGGCCTCTCTGCCATAGTACGATTCCTGATTTTAAGAAAATCGTTTATTTTTAACTATATCCGTTTCACGAGTCAAAAAAAGAGCAACGATGGACAGAATAACAGCAGAAGTACAAACTAATTGCTTGAAGAAATCACCGACCCCTTAACATCTCCGAAACCATAACAAAAACTTGCGGTTCAATCGGAACCAAAACTTACGGAAAACTTCTTCCGCACATCATTTCATTTACATTGCTTTATTTATTTACGATCCCACACATTTTGACAATAATAACAACAACATTTAGCACATTTCTTAATTAATACTTAATGAAATACTTGTTAACTACTTCTTCTTGCACACGACGCATCACACTCCTCCCAGACATACACCCCACTCTTGTTGTATCCTTCCGCGGTTTCAATACCAACTGTTACTAAAGACGAAGGAAGCCTTAACTTCGCGGCCGATAACACCGCTTCAGCCTCCCACAACAACTGCCGCAAACGATCATCTCCGCAGGTAAGTTCTTCGGAAAAATTCCTTCCTTTCATGTAAAAATACTTTAGTTTTGCATCTTTCCCCATTATTTTGCGTGCTTAAAATATGTGTACGTCGCACTTCTTCCCCCCCCCCTCCAGTTAATTTTTTCCGACGAAATCATTTAGGACGCTAAAGTACACATTTACCGCTTTTTACCACTAATACAAACGTACGAATTTTCCTTTGATGAAATCTGCTTACTTTCCGTTATTTTATTTACATTATCTTTAGCTTTCTTACGATACACTGAAATCCAGACAGCTTAATACACAAAATATCTTTGAGAAATGAGCACAAATACATACTTATGGTGTGTGATGTAACTGAAAAAGCAGCAGGTAATCCTACTTCTCTAAATTGGACAACGCCCCCCCCCCAAAAAAAAACAGTTTGTTGTCCACAATCTGTTCCTTCTTCAAAACCATTGAATCTGATAAATAGAAGAAAAAACATGATTAGTTAACACTGATAATAAATATGAAGAAAACAATTTTTATAAATTTATATGCAGCAATCATAATGTGTATCTCCCCATTTTATGGAACAGTAAACACGTGGCATTGAAACTTTTACTGTACTCATTTTGTTTTACATTTAAGTGCAGGATATTCACGGAAGGTGATTTTTTAACTTAGAACTACATTATGCGCTTGTAATGAGTAGTAGATGAACGGTTTTTGAAATCTTGTGTATGTATTTCGAAATATTGTACTAAGTTGAAGAAAGCAAATGGTGTAACATTAACTTTGAAATGTTTTTAAAAACTGTGACGTGCGGTTTCTTTTTGGAGAAAAAATAGTACATAAACTAAACTAAACTGATAAGGTTAACATTGGTCACTTGAAAATTTCACGCAATTTATCTCCCGAAGAAGGTAACCGGGCATGGTTACTGAACGGTTGACAGACAAAACAAATTCTGTGTCTTCAGGACCGTAGGGTAATAACTCCTACGTTTTTTTGTTTGTTTTTTTATTTCAATTTTCTGACCAAAAAGTAAACAATATGACGACAGCTTAGCAATGTTTCTGCCTGATCACGGCCCGACTCGAACAAGCTTAGCAACCTTGTTACATGCGCAAAAGAAGAATGGGTCATCAGGAATCACTCCCACTTTTCTAGTTCAAAGCTTTGACGTCTTGGGGCGCTGAAACTCTACTGTTATTCTCATCTATCCGCGCGTGATTCGTAAGAAATTGCTAATACAAGTGGAGATTTACTTACTCATTTGTGACTATTTTTTAGTTTCGCGTGTGTGAATTCTTTCCATTTTTCTTGCTAGAAGCATTATTGTTTACGGCTGCGTTCCTTTTTGCACATCTGAGCACGGAAAAAATGAGTGGACAAAAGAAACAAACTGTTTTGGCAATGTGCTACATCTAATGCATGCAGTACTGCTCCTTGTAAGCGTGGCTTTTCAGAATGTACCTCAAAATGAATAATCGGGTAGATCTGAATAGTGACACTTTCAATTACTTAATAATGATCAGATTCAATGGCCCTTCAATTGAAGATTTTGATCCTCAAAATTCAATTTGATTGTGGTGGGCAGATACCTATGATGCGTAGATCAGACACGGTGCGTACATATCAGCGGTAAACTGCATCAACAATATTGGTGCCATTTTATGTATGTATATTCTAGTTTTTGTCCTTTTGTTTTAAATATTATTAAAGAAATAGTAAACCTTCCACATTCAGCCCAAAAATAGTTTTATAAAGCAACGATAGATAGCGACACGTTATCGCTACATCGTGAAGCGTTACGTTGCGAGAGTGGCAAGGAAAAGAATAATATGGATGAAAGGTGGCGCTTAAAGGACCTTTTTGAATCTTGATTGTGGCACACGTGTGAAATATTTATTTTCACGGAAGAATATGAAACTGTGTGGCTAGAAGAATAAAAGCAAGGAAAGTTTTATCTGCTAGGAAAGAACTGTGGCTGAGGTTCCGTCTTCGGCCTGTTCCGACAGATGGCGCCACGGTATGTCCCTTAGTGGATCTTTTATTTTAATGTAACACTGCAATAAAAATGAGAAAATATTTTGCAATGCCTCAGATATGATGACTTAAGGGTAAATGATTTGTCACAAACTATGCATTGAAAATTCGAAGCACCTGGGGCGAGATTGGTAAGTCTACTTACGTAATGATCTTTTATTCTACGATGTTCATCTAAACCCTGCTGCCTAAAATATATTTTGTGACAACTTTCACAAGCATATCTTTTACCTGATTCCATTGCAATCTAAGTCTCAGATACCTTTGATATAAGGAAAAATATCTATATTTATTGCAGTGTTGCGTTAAAAAAAAAAGATCCACTAAGGGACATAGCTTTGCGCCATCTATCGAGCAGGCCGAAGATGGAAGCTTAACCAGAACTGTCTGATCGCAGGAACCAGGACTTCAAATCAATGTTCAGAGAAAAGACGTCAATTCCGTCGCAATAAATATTCGAGAATAGGGTCTCCCAAGTACATTTACATTGCAAGGCTACCATAAACTGCGCGACTAGTTGTCTGCAAAACGAATACCAGTCGCTAAGTGTCTCAGTGGATGTGGCCATGTGAGGTTTCTTCAATCGCCTCATCAAAAGACAATCCTTGGCGAAAAAATACGTGAAAATCATTACTCTATCAATAGGAATCTCAGCATAAAAAAAACACGTACCAAGTGTGCGGGCAGAGTACTCATCATTCCCTGAAGCGTATTTCTTCCGACACATGATGTGTCCTAAACGATGAGACGCATCGACACATAGTCATGAGATGGCTGAAGGCATTTTACGTGCGAGAAGAGCAATGCCGAGGATAGTTGAAGTGCTACCGTGGCGCCATCTATTATTGTTTTCAGAACTAGCGGGGCCGAACGTGGAAGTTTAGCCCAGAAATTTCCTGTTTCAAATGTTTTAAATTTTTTATCGTAATATATATCATCATCATCATCATTGTCAACCATTATCAATCCACTGCTGGACGAAGGTCTCCCCAAGTTTCCTCCACAACGGTCTGTCTTGTGCCAGTCTCCTCCATGTCACTCCCGCATATTTACGAATTTCATCCACCCATCTCCCATGTGGTCTTTTTCTGGGTCTTTTCCTGTCCCTTGGAATCCAATCTAAAATTTCGGCTGTCCATCTATGGTCTGTCCTTCTGGCAGTATGTCCAGCCCATTGCCATTTCAGGGATTTAACTCTGATCATGATGTCTTCCACTCTCGTCATTTTTCGGATCCACGAGTTCCTCTTCTTATCTCTCCTGGTTATACCAAGCATGCACCTCTCCATGCTTCTTTGAGTTGTCTGCAGCCTTTGTATGTCTCTTTTAGTTAAGGTCCACGTCTCTGCACCATACGTAAGCACTGGAAGGATGCATTGATCAAACACTTTTTCTTTTAAGACATAATGGCATATTGCTCTTGAAAATTATGCTGTTTTCTTCCAAAAGCTCTCCAGGCAAGTTTTGTACGCCGATTAATTTCTTCATCAATGTGACCCTCACTTGATATCTGCTGTCCAAGATAAACGTACGTGTCTGTTATCTCCAGCTTTTCTCCATCAATCGATAAATCTTCATTTCTTGTAAAAGCATTGAACATCACTTTTGTCTTCTGAAAGTTCATTTTTAATCCCACTTCTTTACTCTTGTCAGCAAGTTCCTGGATCATACTCTGCAGCTCTGATGGGGTAGTTGCAAAAATGACTACGTCATCAGCAAAACGAAGGTGGGTTAGATAATCTCCATTAATCTTTATCCCTTTGTTTTCCCAGTTCAGTGATTGAAAGACATTTTCCAATGTGGCATTAAAGAGCTTCGGAGATATGGTGTCACCTTGTCTCACTCCCTTTCCAATTTTTATGTGTGTTGTATTTTCAAACAGCCGAATCTTTGCACTTGCATTTTCATAGATGTTATTAATAATATTAATGTATGCATCTTCAATACCGCAGGATTTCAGAGCCGTGGTAACTGCTGATGGTTTCACCGAATCAAAGGCTTTTTCATAATCGATAAAAGCCATGCACAATGGAAGTTCATATTCCCTCGCTCTTTCAATTAGTTCTCTCAGTACGTGGATATGATCTATTGTGCTGTAGCCACTCCTGAATCCAGCTTGTTCTCTCGGTTGAGCCATGTCCAGTGTTACCTTCAAGCGGTGTGAAAGAACTTTAGTGAAGATTTTATAAACCACTGATAGGAGGCTGATGGGTCTGTAGTTCCTGAGATCCTCAATGTCACCTTTTTTATGTAGCAGGATCATTGTAGCATTGTTCCAATCCTCAGGAATCTTCCCTTCATTAAGGCATCGAGTGAAAATTTGGGCGAGTACTGTTTCCAATTTCTCCACTTGCTTCTTGTATGATGTCTATAGTAATTCCATCTTCTCCTGGAGCTTTCCCCCGCTTCATGTTCTTGATTGCATGAGCAACTTCTGCTGGGAGGACTGGAAGAACTCTGGTACCTTTCATGATGTCTGGAGTACATGTATCATCCCTTTCATATAGTTTGGAGTAGAAATCTTTCACTCTTGTCAAAATTTCGCCTCTATTTCTTGTTATAGAACCATCTTCTTTTCTCAGAGCCATAATCTGTGTTCTTCCCTTACTGAGATGTCCCTTTGCTATCTTTAGGCTTTGGTTGTTTTCAATTGCTTTCCTCACTAGCTCACAGTTGAATTTCCTTACGTCTTCAGTGATATATATGTGTAAGTGCGATGCCATGAATATTACGATACAAATCTTTAAAAGACATATAAAACATGAAAATCCTGCACCATTTGCCCTTAATATTTATACTCTAAAATCTGTACGTCGCACTTTTTCCAGGTTCTTAAATTTTTCCGACGAAATAATTTTAAGACGCTGCTCTACACATGTACCAAAATCTCAACCCTAGATCGTTGAAGAATAATGGAGAAATTAGATTTTTGGTGGTGAAATTTACATTTAACGATTATCCTCTCATCAGTTTCAGAAAAAAACTTCTATATTTAACTTCTCTTTGGATTCAGCTACGACATCGTATCTGACTTCGGTGGTCCAGTCGTATTGGCGTTGGCCTCTGACCGTTAAATTGGGATGGATTGCATTCTAAAAATGGTGCGTCATGAATGGTGCGTTTGTTTTGCGGAGCTCGCTCTCTCCATTTCTAGCAACCAGTGGCTCTAAATTCTGGGACTTCCACATGCCCATCAATTTGCTCATGGTTGTCATTACATTTCGGAAGAATTTGAAATAAAACAGAATACAAGCAGTTCGCCTTAAGAACATTTCCAATCAATGATCGTGTTTGGTGACATCTCAGGCTGCCGTTTCAGAAACTTTCTGGACTACATATTTGTACTCGAACCAAATATAAGATGTAATGCTTTGATCACGCAAGTACACTGCTCCGCATCAGAAGTGCCCGCAACAGAACGAGTGAAGACAGAGGGTAAAACTGAACATGAAAATAGGAATGCATAAGGGTTTATCTCTACTTTATTTGCAGACACGTACAGTGATTATCATGTGAGATAATACTCTTCCCTTTGTATGCCTGAGTAAGTCCTTGCAGCTCCGCTAACGGTAATATAGGGCAGCAATACGGCATGCAAATTAGTCATTCAGGCCACAGATATCGTCCTGAGGAATGGAAAACCAAACAAGGTTCATTTTATAAAGTAATTCATCGAAATCGTACGCAGGCAGCTTCGATTGCAAACGCTCTTTAACGTGGTCAGGCAGCTTTCGACTGGCGATAAATCGGGCGACCTTGTTGCCCATGGCAGTATTTGAACATGTTGCAAACATTGTCTGGACACCAAAGCGATGCGTACACGGGCGTTATCTTGCTGAAAAATTGTAGGCCATTCTACAACGTGATCGAAATGGTTTGCACAACCTTGCTAACGTATCGTTCAGCTGTCAGTGTGCCCGTGATGCAAACAAGAGGTGAGCTGCTGTCATGGTCAATAGCCCCTATACCATGATGCCTACCTGATGGGTGGTGTTGCGGTCGTGAACGAAACCTGGATCCCTCTGCTCACCAGGTTGTAGCCAGACGCGTATCCGTTGACCGTGAGCACCCTAACAGAACTGGATTTATTACTGAACACCACAACGGTCTATTCGTGACACCCCAGTTCGGTTGACTTCGGCCCCAAGCTAGACGAACGCTGCGATGGCTGGCAATCAATGGCAGTGGGCGTAATAGTTGCCTGCTGCGCAGGTTTGCCACATACGTATGGTATAACCTTCGGTTAATGATTCGGGTCGTGTTGGCGACGTCAATGGCCGATGACACAGCACGTCGAATATAGGCTGCAGTGCTATCTTGTGACAAACGAGCGTGTCGAACAATCCGCTAGCTCATGGGTGCTGACCTCTGCCGGACCGCACCACTGTCGTTCCGACACAGGAACGAACCTTCCTATGACCGCTGGTGCCAACAGCATCCAACAGGTCGTACATCCTGTTGCACATGGGCAACGAAACCTCATATTGACCAGTCCGCTTTTGATAGACCTTTTTTATAGAGTTCCAAGGAATTAGGTTTTCTAAGGGTATATTATAAGTCGCTTTTCCAAGGATATATTTCCTATGAATAAAGTATTCGGTATTAAACGAAATACGTTGAAAGCATTTATATGTCTCACTTTGGAACATTATGTACACTGCTGGCGACAGAAAATGCAACACCAAGAAGAAAGCATCCGATTGGCCTGAAATTCACATCATGCGTCGACCGCGAGAGAACATGCAAACGATTAGCATTGCAAGGCATATGCAAATCATGTGCTCCCGGGACGCCACCGAGAAGCACTATACGAAGGGTGTACAGAAGGCACCTTTCTTATAGTGCATCTAGTAGTGGAAGTGTGTTGTGCTGCCAGACCTGTGTGTGGGAAGCTTCTTGATGCCTCGTCGCAGGATACGGCAGTCATTCCTGCACGTTTCGTAGTTCGACAGAGGAATTATAGTGGCTTATCGCGACAGCGGTTTATCCTACCGAGACATCGGCGCCCGTGTGGGACGACATCCAGCGACAGTGAGGCGAGTATGGATTCGTTGGGTGCAGGACTGACGTGAGCGATTGTCGCAGGCGCGGCACACCACCGAACGGGAGGACCAACATGTTGTGCGGCGGGTATTGACGGCTCGCACCGCAACATCACGAATGTTAGCGCAGGAATTATGGTGTGCTGCGCACGTTCGACGTTGTCTGCAGGAGCGGGGACTTGTTGCACGGTGCCCATTGCTCCAATTAACATTGATGTTAAACCACCGGCGAGTGCGGCGGCAGAGGGCAGTTAAACTCCGCACCTGGACTACGGAATCGCACTACATTGTCTTCTCCGACGAATCCCGCTTCTGCCTGCAACACCACGATGGTCGGATCCGCGTTTGGCGGCACCGTGGCGAGAGACTGTATGCCGCCTACATTATGTATTGCCATACCGGTCCGTCGTCCGGCGTTATGGGTTGGGGCGCAATTGGATATGACAGCCGCACCCCTCTGGTACGCATCGCCGGTTAACTCAACAGCCACCGCTACATCACCTATGTTTTGCAGCCTGTAGTCCTCCCTTACCTGCAGGACCTGCCAGCGGCCACGTTTCAACAGGAAAATGCGCGCCCGCACGTGGCACGCATCGTGCGACAATTCTTCACGGCTCACCAGGTGTCACTTTTGCCGTGGCCTGCCTGTTCTCCCGATATGTCGCCCATCGAAGTCGCTGATCAGCAACAGAGTGACCCGGGAAGCACCACCCGCGGCTATGCCTGATGAAATGTGGCAACGTGTGGAAGCAGCCAGAACCGACATACCCCAAGCCCACATCCAAATGCTCTTTCGTTCGATGCCGCGGCGTGTAGCGGCCGGTATTGCCAGCCATTGGGGCCACACCAATTGTTGATGTCTGCGTATTCCGCAAGTCGCACGGTCCTGTAAGCTCGTTTCATCTTTGTATCTGTTGTTATGTGTCCAGTAAATATGGTTCAGCTATTCCGTGTTCTTCTTGAAGTTGCATTTTGGGTGGCCAGCAGTGTATTTGAATGAAAGACACATATAAATATAAAAGCATTTATCACTCTGTTAAGGGGCAGACTATATTGAAATTTGGAAAACAACAACCTACAGATATGGTTAATATGAGAAATTCCTTTTAATTATTATTTTTTGGTACTACAAGTGAAATCAGGTAAATTTTAGTAATATTGTTGAATACTTGTTTTTAAGAAATTATTACGGGTACGAAGTTAACCTGTATCTGAGCAGAACGATGAACTCATCAATGCTCAGTTGGCCATCAATAAACTTCACATGTGAACCCTTTGTGGCGCAACAGATAAGCAGACGGTATTTCAACTCCCAGAATGTGTCTTCTAATTCCTGCTAAGTGTACTTTCCTTCGACGCAAATCCTTTTTTTAACTTCAGCTTTATTCCATTGCAGGTGGAAGTTCCTGTACTCTGAAATCTCAGCCGTCACTGAAACGAGTCTTCTGTCCCTTGCATCCTTTATAAGGATTAGCTGTTCTGCAATGAACCTTAAAAGCAGAATGTCTATTATATGTGATTATTAAACGTAGCGGAAATGCCAACAATAACAACAACCAGAACATGCCTTAAAAAAATCTCGGGAACTTACATTGCAAAATTCTTTGGTTTCAGTCGCTATAGTTCAGTTAAGACTGTTAAATCCTGCCGTGCCCTCAAACTTTGTCTTCAAAGATTAAGGTGCCCTACGGAGCACACTAAAAGAATTTGCCCTGCTGGGATCTGTGAAGTCTCAGTATTCTTCTCCGCAGAAAGCGAGGGAGTCACAGATATTTTGGCAAAGACACTACGGTAAAACCCTCTTAACCATTCAACAGTTGGAACGGCCTTGAGTGCCAAAACTCTGTAAATACACTAATCGTGCACTCTCTCTTTCGCACTCTATCATACTTAACAGTACAGTGTAATACAACAAATAATGGTGATATTTCATCGCCGTTCCAAAAGCAGGAAGGCTCATTATGGCTTGACAACTGAAAATAAACACAGCTCCAAAGTATGTCAAAAAACCTTGAATGAAAAAGGGGGCGTTGTGCCACAACGCAATGTTATTATCTAATAAAAAATTTAAATTTATCTTCAAAATGTTTTTAAACACAAATTCACTTAACATCAATTCACAGTGGCAAGAACCATAAAAAAGAAAAAATCTTCAAAATTAAATCAAATAGCGTACCGCATTAAGGAATATCCTAAATATCTCAGAAATTGATACTTCAGTTAGTAATATGTTTTCTCTAAACTTCAAATAACTGAATTTAAGATTAAGCACTAAAAATAATATTATTTAAAACAAAAGAAACTTTGTACAAACTAAAGTCGTTATCGTAAATAAACACAGCCCGAAAACTGCAATGTCATCACAGTGAGCATAAGTAATCTGCTCAATTCATAAACTCATCAACATCAAAAATTTTAAATTTAAAAATGTTCATTTATATTCTTTAATTAACACCAGTTTTTCTAAATTAGAGAAGGAACCACACTAAAATTTAAATTACAACTGCATATGTAATTAAAACTACAGCTTAAAAAGTGTAATGCTCTTGCTCCAAGCATAAGTAATCTGCTGAACACAAATTTTCATCAAGAGGGAAGTAACAAATCAAAAAATGTTTCAGTTTTTTTTAATTTAAATAAATTCAATATTTTCCATAATTATAAACCTCACCACTTGCCAACAATTTAGCAGGTTTGGTCAACCTTTTGCAATTGTTCCACTTCTTGTGCAGGTAAAAGTCATTATCAAATTTATTTTACAAACTTTTTTTTGAGGAAACAACGGAACACAAAAGTGACAATTCCAAAGAGAAGAAAGTCTTATTTAATTTTTTCAGAATTTAGTAACACCGCATTCTGTTTTGCAGAATGCACGGATATTTCAATTCAATATTTCACTATGAAAAATTATGAAGTTAGAGTAGGATTTGTTCAGATACACTGTATGTTTTGATATACTCCCTCTGTGAAAAATACTAATTTCTACTAATTCAATGACATTGATTAATTTAAAGATAAAGTGTTATTCATGATTTAATCCAGGGTTTCTGAAACAGCACGCTGTAAATATGTAATTTGTCTACATTTGAAATTTACTACTGTCATATAATTTTTCCTCAAATTACTGGAATATGCATGATACAGATCAAATAAATTTGCGATATTCTCACCATGAAAAATATTTGTACTCTTGGCTGAACTAGTAACTCAGAAGCGTGTCTTACTGTGAGTGTAAATGCATCAACTCTCAAGTATTTCCTGTTTGCACTGGTTCTAGTGTGGAAGAAAAATTGTGTTCCATTGCTGCATGTGTCACAGATCAACCCAGAATTTTACAGTATTTTTTATTTCGTTAGAAATAAAAATAATTCTCCTGCTCAAAAAGTGCGCATTTATTTATTAATCTACGAAATGCCGATTTGGCCTGGTTAGGAATACTTTAATCTTCAGAATAACTGTACGCGCAAAGTCCCGGTGGTATTTTGGCGCCCGCTGGACTTCGGTGGGTAATGGCCACTGTTTACCAGAAAGTGTATTCCTTCGTGCACTGTAGATATCTTCGGGTTTTAGTTGCTGGTTCTTTAGTGTAGCTTTAAAATTACGTAAGATCTAAATTAATGAAATAAATTCTTCATTTTAATTCAGACTTCCATGCACATTAGATTGTACCAGATATATTTTGAAAGCGGCATCAATTAAACTGCAACACGTCCACCCCTTTTAAAAACTGTTTATTACGCCAATTATCGGTATATCTTTGCCTAAAGTGTGATAAAATGGGATATTTTGTTCAAGATTCGCTGCAAATCATGCTTTAAATCTAGTGTGGACAAACAGACATATTTCGCATGCGTTTTAGAACAAAATGTCCTAAAAGTGGTGTTAGAACACACTCGGGATGTTACGTTCGATCCACGATTCCATTTGTTTCCGTTACCTTCGTTCGACCCGTAGATTATGTACGGGAGATAGGTTGAAAACACTAGAAATACCAATAATCCATTGGATTAATAATTTTATTAAATGAAATAAGAGCCGAAATGTTTTTAAATTTCAGCAATTCATATTGTTGTTTAAACGTTCTGCTGTGATCTTCATTCGGCAAGAAAGAATCTTTAAAATTCCTAAAGTTTTACAACGCTGATTGAATGCGGTATTTCCTCATGTAATGAAAGCCAAAAAATTAAATGTGGCGGTATTATACTGGAAAAACATTATTTATATTTTCATGATAACACAATTTCTCTTTCCTTTTCCAGATTTTTAATAATTTTACACTTTAAATAGGTTTAAGAGTTAAGGAAGAAATGAAGTGTAATTTAGGTGATACCATGTTTAGTCAGTTTCGTGTGCTTTAAAAACATGTTGAACCTTTGGACTCCATGCCAAATATAAGCATTTTGTAAGCTGCGTCTAGAAGTATGATTTGTTCACATGCAGAATTTAGCGAAGACATGTGCTGCTATGTTAGCATATCAGAAATGCTCGCAACCATTAGACTATGCCATAATTCAGTAGATATGCTGAATAAAAAAAATCTTGAGGACCAAAATTTGATGGTGTAAGTTAAAAACTAAGAAATGATTTGCAACGGTAACCATGTTCATAATCGACAGACTCCTGATTTAAGATGTTCGTTATTTATTCTTGACTAAACACACAACTAAAACTCTAATAATGGTTCACGGATATATAATAAGCATATAATGAATGATTTATTAAACAATAATGACACCGTGCTCTAAGGTTATTTCGTCTGTTTTAAACAGTCTTACCATGATATATATTCCTTTTAGGAGTTAACGGAAAAACACTTTGTATAATCCCTCGAGAATCCTTTTAGGTAATGATAATACTCTTTTAGAGCAGTTTTTGTAAGAACAACAAATACAGCATGTTCACACACAGCGAAGCGACGACGTAATCTCCTCTCCTTCTCAACAATTGTCCAGGGTCGTTATCCCATTAATCTTTGCAACACACCGCTGACTGGCTGCTCGGTATCAACGCAAAGGTAAACAACTTGCAGCATGTGTGAAGATGAAAAATAATAGAAACGGGAAAAGGACGCTAACATCGAACAAAAGCTTTCTCTCACAGCATTTCTCCTGAAATTTTATGCCACGGATCTCTTACTATCTTAGTGGTCAGTAAAGCTTAGGCGAAGTGAATACTCTATATCAGTCAAATTTCGAAAGCTTCTATATATTATAAATAGATAGAGAATTTATGATATTAATTATTGATTACACCGAGTGATTGTTTAAAATTAAAGTGAAGTTTGTATAGTTATTCTGATTAATTGCTATTGAACATTACATCCATTTACTCTAAAAAATTCCTATTATTGGTAATTCCCGTTATTTTAGTCATTTCGATTTTAAAGTAAATGCCTAAACCTTTAACTGTGAAATTATTATATCAGAAAGAGCAGTGATAGCATTAAAATTCAAACACATTTCTCTGAAGAAAGTATGATCAGGATATTAATTGTCTTAAATAGCAGAAAGGAGCCAAGTAATTATGGGGTACCAGTATTATGTGTTGGTGAGTATTTCACCGTGGATTTATTTATTCTTTTGAGGAAAATTATTCCTAAATTAATACTTGACAGTTTCATCCATTTCGTCTGCACAGTGCATTAAAGAGGGACACAATTTGACTATTACTTTGAGGAAAACATTCAGAAAGGATACTAAAGAGATTCATTAGCGTATTAAATCCGTTTATTTTTGTGGTCAAGTAAGCACAAAGTTTCGCAAAGCTATCGAGTCCCACTGGGACGCTTTTCAATTTTCCTATTTTAGGCTACACGAGTTTTAAAGAGACTGCCATCAGGAAATCTGTCGAAATTCTATTGAGCAAACTAGTGTGCAATAATATAGTTTCTACTGAACTACCAACGGTTTGGCATACGTTATTAAAAAAATGGAAAAACCTCGCAACAAACCGTATATTTGGATGATAAAAATTCGTATGATATGCTCGTGATGTTAACCATGTTATTTTCAAAAATCATCTTTGTTCCTATCGTGTTCCAATTCCTTGCATATTTATGTCTACCATTACCTTTAACACTCTCAGTGCTTATATCCGTAGATATGTTCTAATGTTATAAGAGTAGAGAGGTGTACTTCACAAAACAGAATGAAAAACTGAAATATTCTGCCGTAGATATATGATATTGTGTTAATGGCCGTGAAATATCAAGGTATCTGGACTAACAAGGGACGAATAATTCTGGCCAAAGAAAAGAAGTGCATGAAAGATAATCCAGTTACGACAAGAAATAGATCAGGTTCATGATATTCAGTTAGAGACCGATGGCAGGATGTGTGTTCCACACTAAATTAAATAAAGACAAACACATACCGATATTCAATGCACTTACCAGTTTACGAAAACAGACTTGCCTGCTTTTAAAGGCAAACAAAACTGATCCATGCATCACTGAGGCCTGTCAAAGAATATTAATACTAAATCATGATGTAACATACTTGAAGCCACTGGCACTCAGATAGCTAGAGCCACAGATGCACTTGTGTTGGCGAAATGACCGCCAGTCGCAGAGTGAATAACTGTTATTTCACACGGTTCACTAATATCAAAGCCACTTATTGCAAATACAAGCAGTTTGATGTAAACAAAATAAGCTTAGAAACAAATTACCATGGCGAATCTGTGTTTACCTTACATCGTTTTAAGATTGTTAAAGGTTCGTTATTTTCTTCCGTGTCTTGTTAACTCCATATCATTATAGATTTCGTAGATGTACGTCATTGCTTTCGTGTGTTACCTTCCAACAATTTGCATCATGTTATACAAAACCCTCATCAATTCAACCGTTTCCTTACGACAGCGGAAACAAATCAATTTGTGGTGCCGAAAACGGAAGAGACTTGGTAGATGATCCCTTGGTCATCACAGTGTGATATTTACCAAACAGCTTACATATAGAAGCCACACAAACAAGCAAATGTATCGTAATTTTTCTTCCTGAAGTGATATTATTGCCGCAATTTTGTTTATTGTACACAATTTTTTGTTCAACATTTTTGAATGTGTATATATTAATTCTTCTATAACATCTCTCCTAAGTCATTAACAACTGGAGTTAAAGTTCTCCAACTATGAAACACTTGTTAATTGAGTTTTACAGTACAACCACAATTGTCGATTAGATGAAAATATGTTGAAATATCCATTAACATTCTTACCTTAATCAGTATTTATCAGGTGTTGCATTAAAATAACGAAGAATCGTAATAGTAATTATTTCTGGGTTTTAATATGGAGCAACTCTTGTTTCACTTTAAGCGAAGTTAAATTAAGAAGAACTGATTGCATGTTGTTGTTCAGTAATCTATATGCCATTAAACGTGCTTCGCACATAGCAAAAGAACAATTAAGTAATGCTTACAACATAATACCCCAGTTTTTCCACTAATCGAGAGGTCACGGTACCCGTATCACCCTCTTTTTACTTAAGAGAAATGTTACATCCTCTCAATATTGTGGCAAACGTGATGTTTAGGAAAAACGACTTTCCTCCGGCTTTCAATGGTACACTCCATATGATTACGGGGCGAACCTCAGCCACTGGTCGCAGATTTCGAGCTAAGCAAGGGGATGCTATGGTTATCAGATTTACACCTTAGTTCTAAATGGTGGAGTCACCATTGCTTTGTAGCTGCAGTGGTACAGGATTCAGTTTTTCTTGTTACCAAACCCGGATGAACGGTGACAACGTAGCAGTATGGCTATTTTTAGGAAAATTGCGTTCAAACAGACTCTCTGTTCCGGGATTAAGAAGCCCTCGCCTATAGACCTGAATAAATTTACAGCCAAAAGAAAAAAATCCGCCAGGATCTACATAAATCCAGTTACGATATCCTTGTGACATACCTTAACGTTGGGTGTTTGACATTATGCAGGAAACTATTCGGACGATTCTTTTGTTGAAGTAATGACGCTTCCTTCTGGAAATTAAAAGAAATTCGGTTTCATGTTTCAAAAAGCGTTTACAGTTAGTGTTTTCTTCAGGGGTATTCCTTCAGTGACGTTACAAGAATTTTTATTAATATCCCGAACAATGCATTATGCTCTGTGCTATAGTGCAAACATTATCAGCCTGACTTGTTATAAAAATCGTATGAATGATAATACAAAAAATTTTAAATCTGCTAAAACTGCCTAGTCTTAGGATCTCTTAGTTTATGTTTTGAGCCCGTATAAAGAGGTACAATACTATTATAATACGTTATAAATATGAGATTAGAATTAAAAATATGGTTAAAGCCAAAGAACGTGACACAATAATTAAAGTTCAGTGTCTGAGTAAGCGTGCCATAGAATTTTCTTTTTTTAATTGAGGGTAGAACGACCTCCGTGAGCAACTGAATGGGCTCATAAGTAGTCGCCCGTCCCTAATTTAAGGGTCACTGGTCTCCAGGGAATGGAGAGAGCGCCAGTGCCATAAGACAAACACAATAATCCATGCCCTCTACCGGGATACGTACCCGGACCCATCACTTATATATTAAATAGGCCGCATTGGAAAAGAAATGCTAAATTTAAACTAATAATTCAAAGTTTATGACTGCATATTTAAATGGTTTATAACCTTTGTAGGGTTACAGTAACTTCTATGACCTCACTATTACTTTCTTCTTTATGACCTCACTATCACATCTCTATTACTTTTTCTTTATGACCTAACTAGCTTATGACATTCTATTACTTTCTTCTTTATGGCCTCTTACTACTACATTTCCCTCCTATTACATTTTTCTTCATAGCCTCACTAAGTGACATTCTACTACTTTCTTCTTTATACTTTGACATTCTATTACTTTCTTCTTTACGACCTCAATATCACATTCCTATTACTTTCTTCCCTATGACCTCACTATCACATTCTATTACTTTGGTTTAAATCGTTCTACAGATAAATTATTCTAATGAAGTATCAACAAATATGCAAAGTCAAATAAAAATTAAGTGTAATAACTTTATCGTTGCCCCTCCGGTGGCGCATTGGTCTAAGCGCTGGCTTATGATCATTTGTCCGTGAAGGATCCGGGTTCGAATCTCGGTTTGCGGCACGGATGTGGCTTTTGTCTTACGGCGCTGGTTCACTCATTTCCCTGGAACCAGTGACCGTAAATTAGGGACGGGCGACTGCCGTCTCTAATTTTACGGTCACTGGTTCCAGGGATGCTCACGGTCAAAGCTCGTTAATAGCCCCATTTAGTTGTTCACGGTGTTCGTTAAACCTTAAAAAAAAGCTTTCTTGTTATCTATGTTTAAAGCTTTCTTTGTTATCTATGTTTACAAGTTGCATAATGCTTTTCTTCGAAATCAGTTATTTCTCTAATTGACTTACTTTGCTTTATAAAAACGGGTGTTATTGTTATTTGTGTTTGCAGTATATTATTTGGAATTATTATAGTTTAAATAACGTTTAATCCTTATTTTATTCTGGTAACGGGCTCATCAAAATTTCCGAAAAGCCTTCTTGTAGGCAAAAAGTTTCAATATGTGGTAAGTGTAATCGGCATATTGCATCCCTAATATGATTTAGTTTGATCTACATTAAATCATATCACAATGATCGTAAATGATCAATCGCATAACATCAATGATTCGCATTTTCTTTCTTCAAAACAACCGCATCACCAATTAACTGCTGCAGCTTCATCCTCATGTACGATTTCGGACACTCCATGTATAACCTGACGGATAGACATCTTCAACCGCATTTATACGATTGAATTCTCAATTTTTGGATCGCAATAGAAAGAATAAATGCACACTTTTGTAACAAATTAAACGTTTTTACTCCGCATCTCGCTTAGTACAATCAACAATAGAATCATAAAACTTTTTTTATCTTCAAAAATAGAATCATATCTTTTTTTCAGGTGTTATTAAATCACTTGAGCATCTAATCATGTAAAATTTTTTTAAAATAAAATGGACACTTAAAGACGTTAACATTCAATTCCCGGCGAAATTAAATCATTTTCAGCATATTTTTTAAATTTTTACCTAGGCTTGGAACTGATGGGAACATCTCAGAAATTTTGTTGGGGCTATAATACCAGATGAATGATATTCTGTTTGTATAGCAAAGAACCCTCGTGAGCATCCTCTGATGGACTATAAGCTGACTCCCGTCCCAAATTAAAGTGCCATTGCTTTAAGAGAGACGCGAGAGAGCCGGGGACGTAAGGGAAACACAAATTTAATCCTCACCGGAGATCGAACTTCAGAGACCTATCTCCAACTTATAGTAGGCAATCTTGGAAATTAGGTGTTATGGGAAAAAAAGTCCGTCCATAAATTTAATACAATGGGAGAAACAGACTGCTTAAAAGTGGCGAATTTCCTAGTAATTCAAAGGGCACTCTGAGCAAAAAACATTACATTCCAAGTGATACTTCTTTATAACAGCGTGTAAAAAAGATTATATTTGTTTGTTATCATCATCATCATTGTCAACTATTATCAATGAGAACTGCTAAGATGAAGGTCTTTCCAATATCCCTTGACAACTGCCTGTCTTGAGCCACTCGCCGACATGTTATTCCGGCATCTTTTGTCTGCTATAAAAATAGGCATACATGTTATTCCAACTCCAAAAAAGTAAAAGTATATCTCAGAGTATAATGCATGTCGATGAGCATAACTGCATCTCTCAGTAAGAAGTACAGGTATTTTTTAAGAAAAACCACCTATTAAAGGAGCATAACACTTGATATGTGTCCATAAAATGGATTAGATAATGCTCAAATCCGTTAAACATTCGGCGCAACAACCGTGATATCAGGTTTCTCTTCACGACGTCCTCCTGCAAAACAGCTTACCTGAAGGCTGTGTTGTGAATTCCGTTTCATTTCATTATAACATAGATATCACATAAATACATGTACGGGACTTCTTTTTATTTATTGTCGTTTCCCGAAAATGGAATTCATTCGCCTCTCTGAGTTTTTAATTAAATGCTGAGAAATCATTAGAGTTTGCAGATATAAAAATCTATGCAATCAAGCTTTTCGCGTTTGTGGTAATAAAGTTACCAAGGCCATTAACGAAAGAGAAAAATCAACGTAAAACTAACAATGATGCTCCTTTTAGCGCTTTCTGCACGAAGGCAATCAAGTAGGATATAAATGACACACGGAAAGAGAAATTTCAAGACTCATTGCAGTCAAAATAATGTAACTATACTAATGATCCGGAATCCCTTGCCGTAGAAAAGAAATAAAACTTTCCCAGGTTTCGCACATCGACCAGATATCTTTCTCAAGGAAGGTAGGAAGATAACTGCAAAATTGGATAATAGAACGTTTCAACAATTTGAACGCGGTAAATCTAGAATGGATAATAAATCAATAGGCACAAATGTGATAATTCGAAGAAATGTGGTCGCGTTCGTTGGGCACGAGGTAACCATGGTAGAAAACGTAACATTATTTGGAAGAACTGATTCCAAAATACGTGGCAACTCCAGAGAGACGCGATCATTTCAAGAATCACTGATGGTCAAACTTTCTAAGCGTTTCGCAAAATGGCAGTAGATTTTGAGTGTGGAGTATTAAGCTAATATCTTTACATCCTTCCCATATAGGATCGGCGGACTTGGACTTCACTTCTCTTGATAGGGCAGAGGTAATTTTTCCGTCTTTGTAAAAGTTTAATGCCGCCCTTCTGGCGTGCAGTGGAGGAAAGCGAGATGGCTTCTGGAATCACTCGTCCCAGATGGGCCCGGATTTTTAATCCATGTAAGCGCACGGATGTTGTGTGTGTCTTACGGCACTTGCGCTGTCTCCCTTTCCTGGAGCCAGTGGGCCTACATTAGGGACCGGCGACCGTTTATAGCCCATTGAATTGCTCACAGTGGTCGTTAAACCTAAAAAAACATTTTATGCTCGTTGATTCTAATTCCAAATGAACTTTTTGTCAGTCCCATGTATTGTAGTATCGCTGGAGTCTTTCGGACGTTGTAGTGGGATGGCATAAACACCAGCCTCATTGATAAGAAGAGGCTTGTCAATATTTCTTTTAAGTATCATATATAAAGATCCCGAAGCGACTTTATTCCGACAATTCAAGTTCATCCTTCTTTAGCGGTTTGGTTGAGTTGATAGTAAACATTTGGTATGAAGGGAATAGGAGCCCAGGTAGCGAAGTTACGACATAGGAAGGGTAACACGGATGGTTCTGGCTTTTTAGTTAAAATTATGCATAAGGTTTGACGTATATCCTGCCTCAGTAGCCAATTTGACGATAGTTTAGTTCGGTTTGTCTAGAACGACTTCATCGGAGGAGACAGCAGAAGTCACTTCTAATTGGACAACGGAAGAAGGCCGTTTGTAATCATCAGGGCAAAATAGACACTACGGAGCGTCAGTTTGGCAACGCAGTTGTCGGTTTATAACAGAGATCCGTATGAAGACGGTTGTCAAACAGGAGTTACTTACTGAGACGTCGAGAGAGAAGTTAAAGTACACCATTGTGTTCAAGTTATATAGTGAAATTGATTGTAGGGTACATTATAATTGATTTTATCGAGAAAATATAAGTGGATCTCTTTTCCATGTGCCCGTATGAAAAATACGTCGTCGGCATATCGCAGCCGGATGGTAGGCCTTTGGGATGGTGTTGGTGAATATATGTTGCACAATGGGGCAAAATGTTGCTTTTTGAAAGGACGGGCTGAAAGCAAAGTTTCCATCGGAGCGCTATTTACCTGTTTATAAATGTTCTCTTAGAAACTGAAGTAGCAAAGAATTTGAGACCGAACGCATTAAAAAGACATTTAAAGAAATCAAGACTATAAGTCAATTATCACGGCCTATTAATTGGATACGATATGCCGACGACGTATTTTTCATATGGCTACACACAAAGGAAAACGCTCCCATTTTTTCCCGATGAAGTCAATTACACCTTTATACCGCCTACGATCAATTTCACCATGGAGCTTGAACACAATGGGACCTTTACCTATTCACGACGTCGCAGGAAGCAAATCACATGAAATCCGCCTTCCTAAAGTCTATTAAAAAACCCACCTCCGTTCCCAACCTGATGCTCCGCTGTTCATTCTTCCCTGATGATTACAAGACGACCTTCTTTCGTTGTCGATTTAGAAGAGACTTGGTTGTCTCCTCGGATTTTCATTCTAAACAATCCGAACTACAGAGTAACGTTGAATTGACCACTGAGTTAGGGTACACGTCGAACCAAATGCACATCTTTATTAAAAAGCCAGAACCAGGCGTGTTAATCTTTCTATGACGCAACTTCGTTACCTGGCTCTATTCGCTACATACCCAATGTTTACAATCAACTCAAAAAATGCGCTTCAGGAGGATGAACTTCATTGTCGGCATAAAGTCTCCGGCAACTTTATATATGATGCCTAAGAGAAATATTGACAAACCCCTTCTTACCAATGAGGCAGGTGTTTATGTCATCCAGCAACAATATCCGGACGGCTCCAAGCGATACTACAATACATCGGAATGACCAAACGTTCATTTGGAATTAGAATCCGCGAGAGTAAAAAGGCAAACAAAAGGCGGAAAAATAACCACTGCCCTATCAAAGAGAAGTCAAGTTGAAGTCTGCTGATCCTATGTGGAGTGATATAAAAAAATTGCTTCATACTCTACAACCCAAATCCACTGCCATTTGGGAAATCTTGGAAATCTTGTCTAGCAGCGAGGCTTGTAATGATAGCGTCTCTCTGGATTTGCCACGTATTTGGAATCAATTCTTCAAATAATGCTGCGTTTTCTACCATGGTACCTCGATGCCTAACCAAAGGAACATCGTTTATTCGAATTATCTCATTTGCGCCTATTCATTTATTGTCCAGTCCAGTCACCGCGTTGAAATTGTTGAAACGTTCTATTATCCAGTTTGCAGTTATCTGTCTACCTTCTTTAAGAAAGTCATCTGATTGATGTGCGAAAGCTGGAATGTTTTATTTTTATTCGACGCCAAGGAGTTCAGATCATTAGTATAGTTATAATATATTAATTATATTTCAAGTGCACATTTCCTACTTGTTAATACTTCTCATTTTATCGACTGAGAAAATATAATTTTTAGAAACAACTTAAACAGTAATTTGTATAAAAATGCATTGGAAATGAGCAACAATAACTTAGAAGAAATATTTGAAGTTGGAAACATTTCCGCAAAAATGTTTCCAACATTTTCACCACTATCGTTATTTCAGCACCTCTTTATTCAGGAGTGAAATATTCGTTACATGTCAATCTTTCCTCACAAGATTTACGACACAGCAGGGAATGAAATGAATTAAACCGTGTAAGCTAGAATAGAAGCTAAAAATTTCTAAAATGAAATAAATTACTATAGTGATTAGCGTTAATGTCTACCTAAAATGTTTTCCTTTTTCAATTATTAGCTTTTGTTTCTGATTTACACGAAATGGGGCGTGCTCTCCGTAGTCTCAGGAAGCTGTAACGGAATGAAATCTACAGCTACTTGAGCAGAACAAAGAAGGTAATAGTATCTCTCTTTTTTCCAGGAATGAGAGATCTGTCGCTTTTTGAGCGGTAGTCGAACGTATTCTAACCCGGAAGCCCTCCTCTGCTCGTAATAGCGCTTATATTTTAAAAGTCATTTACTGAAGGTTTTCAAGTTATGGTAAAACATTCCTCCCGAACCAAGAAAAGCAAAACTTGTTCTAAACTTTTTAACCAAAATAGAGTTAAGAACAATACGTTGCCCAGACTTGCTTACCAACGGTTATGATTCGTAACTGCTCGCCCACAGATTCGCAGAACTTCACTTACGCTGCATAGACCTGTTCTTTAGCAAATCAGAGCACCCTTTAGAAATGATGCTAAGCACCAACCATGCTAAATGACAAATATTTCTATCTGTAGTTCTATTGATCCAAGTACCACTACACATCAGTTTCTTATAAAGTATAGGAGAACATCGATACACACAAAAAATTTCTATTGCGAACTTCTGAGTGTCGAAACGGTGCATAACGCCGTGCGTTCCTGACGTCTCTGAATATATGTTTACTCAGATACTGACAACCCGAGGGAAAAACGGCTGCATTCCACACATGCTACTTCTTTCTATGTTTCTCTCTGATAATGCAGCAGCATTTTTTTGTAAATAAACGAGTATCTGAAAAACAAATTGCATATAATTCGATTATATGGGTATTCACTATTGTTGTTCGCATAAATAATGTTGTGTAATGACACACATTATTTTTTTTTCTTGAAGGTTAAACTAACTCCCAGAGCTTCTCAATTAACTATAAGCTAAGTTGTCCAATCCTAGCTTGGACCCACTGCTTCAAGGGAAGGAAGAGCGTTTGTGCTTGAAGACAAGCATGCAATCCATTCTTACCAGCGATTCGTGCCCAAACCATCTCAGACCAATTGCTTGAAGTCAGTGCACAACACTCGTTCACCGCGCCAGCAAAAGTATTTATAAATAATATCATATTAACAATATTTTTGTAGTAAATCACAAGAGCTCTATCAATCAGAGCTTTTTGAAAAATTCAAGCAAACAAATAATTCACTCTGAAGTACACATGAAATCATTAAGCACAGTTTTTTCTTCGGATTTGAAAACACTCGTAATTTCCTTTGTGATTTATTTTCTTGTTTATTACGGAAAATACTCACACGCGACTTTCCCTCCTGAGGAAATTGGACACATTTAGTACAAGTGGTATTTATGAAGTATGTACTATCAACTCTCGGAAATCTGTACTTATTTAGAGGTGCGTGGTATATTTCTGTTGCTAGGTGTGCAATCATTGCATATGAATTTTTACGGTTTAACATAAAACATTTCTGAAATTAACATTCGTGTTCCGTTTCTCTTTTTTTTATCTTTTTGCACACACAGAAACTAATTTGAAGTTAGACTCAGAAGATATCTTTAGCGCGTCTCAATTTTACTTTGCTTCCCAGCACTTCAAGCATTTATTTTCAGGATTAACTAGTACGATCTATGTAATTCCTCCCGAAGCTATTACAAGAATTAAAAAGTACATTAGATCTATTGTCGAAGAATAACTATTTTAAACTTGAGGGAGCAGTACATATGCAAACCCGTTGAGCACCCTTGGTTCAGGAATCTTTTGTACTCCTAGGAGAAGCCGTATTTCAGCAGATGAAGTGTGGCATATTTTCAAACCATAGATCTGCACCTAAGTATTATTGAGATACATATGAATAAAAAACTTAGAGCATCACAAAAAAGGGCAAATTTTCCACATTCCACTGTCAAAATATTTTTCAAAGAAATAAAACAACTTTCCGTACGAGTAGAAAGGTCACGGAATTCTGTAATTCGCCGCCCCGGTGCCGCAGTGGTTCAAGCGATGGCAGCTGATCATTCATCCGAAAGGGCCAGGGTTCAAATCCCTCAGAAGCATGGATGTTATGTTCATCTTACGGCACTGACCCTCTCCCTTCCAGTGACCCTAATTAGGGACGGGCGACTGCTTATAGACCATTGAGTTGCTCACGGTGGTCGGTAAACTTCCAATAAAAAAAAAAAATCTTTTGCAAATTGTGATTGTTTTTTCCCCCATGAAAAATTTTTCGATTTTACAAAAAACAAAACACAAATGGTTTTTCTTTCCCCAAGAAACAAATAATCGTTTCAGAAAAAAATATCTTTATGGTCATATACTGAACAGAAAATAACCTTTCTCAATTATTTCTGTCCCAAAAAAGTACTAAACATCGGGATTTAGATCATGATTTCCAAGAGAGTTATTTAATACTTTCACCACGTATGCTAGAAATAAAGCAGTGGAAAATATCATCAACACTGGGCAAACGACTATCGTGGCAACAATAAGAGCGTAAAGTATTGCGTGTTATCTCTATGTTTTCCGAAATTCGTCTAGTGGTTCTAAACACAGGCCCAAATATGGAATGAAAGTGGCCATTAAGTCGTCTTAATCTGTCAACAACACCGCATCAACCATTATGCCACCTGTAAACAAAGATACTATGAGGGATATAAATTAATTTTTCCAGATGGCAGTAATAAAGATGTACGCAGGATTCACAAAAATGTGCCGCCTGATAAGGATCCAAGAGCACGGTAGATATACATATATAAAGAATATGAAACCGGAAGATATCCTGTATTGAGACATGTCCTCAACAAGCATCAAACCACAATTTCGATGGATGAGATTAAACTTCACGCAGACGACACGGACACAGATGTGTAGGAATTTGTTTAGAATATAAACTACAGACAAGCATCCAAAATTAATATCTAATTGTACTGCCACGTTCCTTGCGTGATCTTTTGAACATTACCGCAAAGTTTCAAACAATATTACGTCCATTTCGAGATGCTCCAAAAAATTGTATTTGATATAAATCCTAACTCAATTTTGTTCCTACGTATAACTACGTCTGAATTATATTCCAATAATACCTTTCGTGTTCTAAGCTTTCAAAAATATGCATGGAAGAAGCGCGCAAGAGTCGAGAGTGAAAACTATGCGAATATTACATGATTCGCTACTTTACGCGATTTAAACAATACGATGTAGGGTTGCATTATTGTTTACCTTATTTTAGGAAAATAACGAAATTACTTCATTACATGTACGTATTTATTTTGTTTCAATATCGCAACTTTTTTCGGTCGAATCTGAATACACTTAAAAATTACGTTTTTCGGGGTTTCTTTTTTGAATTGTAAGAAGTTTGAAAAAACATGAAATTGTGCATGCTTATTCTGTGTAAAGGGACCTCACCATACATCAATAAATTCTACATAAAATCTAATGGATGGTATTTTTTTGTAAAGATAATTCCAAAGCAATAAATAAAAAGTATAATCGTCTGGGGATAAAAGTCTTCTAATTTATATTCCAAGACCAATTAGATACTGTTTAGTATATTATTAATAAGAAATATTATAAATATCAATTAAAAAATTCTAGTCATCCCATTCTCTGAGATAGAGTTTAAAAAAATTGCCATTTGCATGGGGCTCATGTAATTTGAGAATTTACACATTGTTATCCTAAAGAAATGGAAATATGGAACGTAAGCAGGCAATTATTCGGGTAAAATATGGACGAATTAATAGAATGATGTTGAAACAAGGACGTTTTTTGCCACTATCCCTAACAGGGAAAGGATGTAGTTTGAAGTTTGTTGCTTTACAGGTCATGGGACACCTGTGTTGGTGCATATTTATAGATATTTCCTATGATTTATAATTTCTTAAAAGAGGCAAACATGCAGGTGTTGGAACTTACTTGATTTAATATGAAACATTTCTATCTGTAGAAACCCCATGTGCTGTGGTATGAAATATGAACATTTGTCAAGAAAAGAGCCTAAAAGGAAATCAGATCAGATCAATGTTGCTATATATTTTTCGCTATTAGTGAACGGGGAGACAGGCATAAAAAGCAAAAGAAATAACAATCTTTGAGGCAGATGTGGAGATGCTCTATCGTAAATGCCGTAAATATTTTTAAGTTTTGTTACCGTTTGTGTAATCGAATATTCCTGATTTTCAGTTACATTTTACCCTTTCATTTTCAAGATAAGGGAATTCTCATTCCAACGGACTCAGCACTCAATTGGCTAAAATTGATTTTCGGCAATAAAGATTCCTGGCTATGAAGCTATCTGTTATGTATTACCTCATAACCGAGAATCAGCTGACATTTAATTGTGTGTGTTTCATTTTATTCAATTAATGATTTCATTTAATTGTGTGTGTTTAATTTTGTTCATTTAATTATTTCCATTTAAGTGTGTGTGTTTAATTTTGTTCATTTAATGATTTCATTTGTTCAGTGTGTTTAATTATTTCATTTAATGATTTCATTTAATTGTGTGTGTTTATTTATTTTTTTCATTTAAAGATTTAATTTAAAGCGTGTTTAATTTTGTTCATTTAATTGTGCGTGTTTAATTTTGGGATGCCTGAAAAAAGCCAGAATTTATTAATGTAATAAAAGAAGTAGGTCTACTTTGCAATACACACTACATTTGTGAAAACAGAAACAAAAAGGACTGAAAGTCGAAATAAGAAAGGACTGCTGCTATGAGCTTGAAATTCTGCAGAATATCTAAAACAAGTTGGGTGAAGTGGCCAAATGATTAAACTTTTGGTGAAATGCGGATGCGGTATCAGAGCAACGCCCTCTGAACTGCCCAATCTTCGGTATAAACAGCTTACTCAAAAGATAATTTGGAACAAATTAAGAGCCAACTTTGAGTCGAAAGAGTGTTTTTTTCTGTGTCAATATGTCTACTCGCAGAATAGTTCGCATTATGAACACCTGACTGATATTGAGAAATATAGGATTGTTGGCCTGAGAGAAATTGGTATTTCCTACCGCAAATTTGCCACTACTCATACACGAGTGGCAATGTTGCCGTAGGAAAAATACGAAACTAGATTAGAGAGATGCAAGTAGGGCCTCAGTGGTGGTAGATTCTGGAGTACTGGGAAAGGTAAACGAAATCATATGATCGAAACAAAGCAGCGCAGGTTTCTGTGCTGAGTAAGAACACCAAAATTAAACAGCTCGATAAGCGATTTATGACATGGCGACACCAAAGATCCTGCTTCAAAGGCTATTTACTATGCGATGTTTTATGACATCATAAATCATGCTTCGGACGGCAATTTACGTTTAATGATCTTACGACGGCAGAGCATGCCTGACATCTCTACTACATAAAAGTGCCCGACTGCGCAGTGTCATCCATGGTTTCAGCGCAACAGTAGAGGACTGTAACCTTCCATGATATGTTCTTTTCAGCCTAATTCTACATCATCTGCTTAAATGAGAAAGGCAAACATGGCTGGACACTCTTTTGACCCAAAACACAGACGTCTCTGGCTGCAGAGAATTGTCAAACACAGACATTGGAGCCCTGATTGGAAACAGGTCGATCTTTCTTGCGAGTCACGATTCAATTTGATGTACTACATTGTCTCTTACGTAAACGAAGACATCGTAAGGAAGAGCACTTTACGCCGTACATTTTTCAGCAATGGTCATACTGGTCCAATACCAAGTTGATATGGATCGGAGCGCAACTGGTCTCAACACGATCACGCTTAATAGAAATTTTTTTGAACACTCAACAGTCAGGGATACATATCATAGGTGTTTTGGGAGGCAGAGGCGACATCCTTCCTTTTTAATTGTCCTATCACTCGGTCTCTTCATGCAAATGTTTTGGCCACATGTTACAGTAAATGTCCATTACCTCTCCCCGCACAATATGTACCGTTTTTTTCTCTTGGCCGGCACGTACACCGGATTTGTCCACGATTGAAGTATCCTTGGGGTATGGTGGCTTAGCGACTGGGACCTCTGAAACTCCCCGCGTCACCGCCAAAGGTAAATCTAGTCTCTCCTCGGAGCATTCTGGGAGGCTATTGCATAGGAAGTTGCGAAAAATTCTGTCTCCATTGAATACAACGCCGTATAGACGCTGCTAATGTTCCTTGAGGTGGTGTCACAGGTCAGTGAGTTTTGGAGCGAACAAATCTTGTATAGTTCCACAAATCTAGTCAGTAATCTGTAACATGAGGCATCTGGGATACAAATTCCATTTTATTACCGCATTCTTTTTTCTTGTTGCAATTTTCACAAAGAGTAGTAAATGGGAGTGGTCATTTAGCTTGTACCTGGTGGAATAATTTCAGGATAAGTCTTGATTAACATAACTGATATAAGTGGATTGGTACAGTAGCTAGATTTTTGTGAATCCTTTGTCTGAGCACAAAATAGTACTCAGTCCTAAGCCATGTCTT